>BSBK01013217.1:0-47092 GCA_027943335.1 Chamaecyparis obtusa
GATATGTATATGTATATATACATTATATGTATATACATATATATATATACATATATATGTATATATATATATAGATATACATATACATATATATATATACATATACATATATATGTATATACATCTATATATATATATATATATGTATATGTATATATATATATAGATATGTATATGTGTATATGTATATGTGTGTGTATATATATATATATATATATATATATATATATATATATATATGTATGTATGTATATGTATATGCATATACATATATATATGTATATATATATATGTATGTATATATATATATGTATGTATATATATATGTATGTAGATACATACATACATACATACATACATACATACATATATATATATATATATATATATATATATATATATATACAAATATGCATATTTATACATATATATATTCTTATAAGCTTCTTATATGTGTGTGTGTGTATTTTGTATAAGCTTCTAGCTATACTTCGTCTTATAAGACTTGACAATCTATGCTTCTGATCATATAATCCAAATCTGATGGATATATGTAGGATAGTTCATAATTTGACTGGAATTTTGCTTTATTAATATTTTGTTATGATGGTTAAGAGACTTAGAGAACTTATAAGTATGCATTATCCAACAATGTAATTCCTAGATAAAGCAATATTGGATGTCTTCTCCCCACGAGTAAGTATCTGCTCTGGTTAAGGACACCCATTAGTCCTATCTACCTTAATTGTTAGGAACCCAACAACTGTGCATCCCTAACCTTATTGGTAAGATATTCTTAACATAGAGGCATTTCTAGGGCATTGATAATACCTCTCAAACTAGAATGAGATAGACCCCACAATAGCTTGTAGGGGTGGAACTTTGTAAGGGGTCCTTCAATACATAAAGACATCAAGCCTCTCTCTACTCTGAAATAGCTCATAGTAGTTGTAGTATAGAAGGCCACAATTCAAAAGACTTAAAATAGAGAGTTCATCATTGTCTCAAAGCCCTCTCAAATTGGGTGAAATAGTGTGAATGCTTATTAAGATAAATAGGTAAACAGGTAAGCTTAACTCTGCTTTCTCTCTATCTTTTAGTTCACTTCAGAAGTAAGTTTAGATAACAAGATAAATCTAACAAAGGATGTTTGATAACAAAGGTTTAAACACCCTGTTACCCAAAAATAAACAAACAATTCAATTCAGCAATTACATCCTTCATGATTATATGGGTAATTATTATGTCAAAATGATTTGTACAAATGGATTACATCTGATAATTTAGTAGAAGAAAAGTGAGCTCTTACTGTCATGTAAGAAATTCCAGTATGGAATTTGTAGAAAATAAGATAGAGTTCACGGATTTTTCACATCAAGATGTATGTTATGTCTTCAAAAGCATCCAAAATAAGAGCTTTATGCATCCATGGATTCTCCTTTACTTATTGTCTTTTACACACACACACACAGATATATATATATATATATATATATATATATATATATATATATATATATATATATATATTATATATAATATATATATAATCACCTAAAAAATGGACAAGATTATTTAAGTGAGAAATCAAGGCAAGGATCAATATAATTAAATGCAATTAAATCAAATCAAGATCAAATCAAAGACAAATTGTAATTGAACATTAATCCAAAATTAATTGAAAATCAAAAGCTATAAAATCAATTTAAATCGAATAAATCATGATAAATCAATAAATTGTGTAATTAATCTAATTAATTACATAGTTCAATTTAAATCAAATCAACCCATTCAAGGGTTACACATGGCTAAACAAATTAAATAAAATTAATTGATTAATTCCTATTTTTCTCTCAACACCACATGGGAGGAAAAGGCCTCAACCAATAGGAATTGAGAACCAAGCTCACATGGATCAAGCCTAAAATGAATCTCAATCACTCACTTGGAGGATGAATCTTGTCCACCCATTTTGTCTTCTTGTCCCAAGCTTTGAGGACAATCCATTTAAATTGTCTCCAAAGGGTAGAAACAAGGACTTAACCCCAACTCAATCATGATCAACTCAACTACACCCCCTACCCTTTCCAAAATCTATAAAAGCAAGGCATAATTCACTCATAAATCATCCACAAATCTAAGAATAGCATCAAACCTCTTGCAAATTAGAGCTAAAAAGGCAAATATAAAAGTTAATTAGCATTTCAATTTGGAATTAATTGTTTTAGCTTGTTTTATCATATCATTCTCATTCTAGGACTGTCACTAATGGAGGCTTGCTGAGAGCTTTATCATTAGCATCCCTAGCTAGAGATCCATAGAGTGCTTAATTATCAATTTTTACCTTAAATAGATTGCTATTTGTGGTAATTAAGTGTTTATTTTGAATTATTGATGATACTAACCCTATGAAAGTACTTTTTCTAGTACACAAAATGGTGCCCACCATGGGGCATTAGGCCTCATTTTTCTAAAAATCCAAAAAATTTCATATTTTCAAATTTTTGCATGTTTAACTTTTTGTTTTGCAGGTGAAGTAGTGCATTTGACACTTTCTACAATGCTTTTACCAGGTTTTCTAGTGCTTCTGAGCTCTGAAACAGTGCGTTGATGACAAATTTTTGCGCCTTTACACATGATTTCAGCGTGTTTATTTCCTTATATTTTCTATCTAATCTACTTTCAGCACTTTTGCCCTTACTAGCCAGCGTGTTTGATCAATTCTCCATCGCTTTTATGGTTTTTTTAATGCCTTTACATAGAATTTTAGCACTTTTGATCTCTGTTTCAGTACTTTTAATACTTTTCTTTAGCACTTTTAATTTGATTTATAGCGCGTTTGAGCATTTAAGTAGTGCTTTCAATAGATTCTGCAGCGCTTTTGATTAAATTAAAAATTAACAGAATTTGACTGTCAAAAAATGTTTTCTTTGTCTCTGTAAGATGGCTGGTCATAAAAGAATAAAAAAACCAGAGACCAGATTCAACAGTGAAGGAAAAGCCTTGACAAAAAGGATCAAAGAAGAGAATATTTCACACATTAAGCTGGTTTTGGAAGATTCTCAGCAAGAAAGCAAGGTATATGAACAATAATTAAAATTTGTAGAAGCATATAAAGAAAAGTTCATATCATTGAATTGGATTTATTCACCTTAACCAAGTTTTTCTCAAATTTGATAAAAAAAAGGCTTAGATTCAATTTTATCTTTGTTTTTTTCATTTTGGTTGGTTGTGTTGACTAACTTGTTGGAGGAGAAGCAATTGGAAAGGAACGATCACCACTAGGTGAGCATAAAAATGAAAAATTCATCAAAAATGTCCCTAGCCTTAGCTAGCTTCGTTTGAAGGTAAGCCTAAACTTGGTCATTTTTTTGCTTAAATTGTGGCTTTGTCATTTTCAAAATCTAGTAATTAAAACAACCTATTATTGTTTGAGGAATTAGACATTAGGCCTATGCTCTTCACTTTCTAAGTGAGTCAAAACACCAAAAGTGTTGAACTCCTTGATTAAAAGAAAGGCTAAGTAAATCAAGCACTAAATTTGAACAACCCCTTGTTTGTAGAAAAGAGTAGAAATACTCAATTATCATTAGTTAGTGGGTTTGGTAATTGAACCTTGTTAAAAGTGTTTGGGAATTGAGAAGTAGATAGAAATATGCTCTTCACCTTTTGGTGAATCAAACTCCCAAAACCTATCTCTTTATTCCACTTTATTGCTTTCAAATGAACATGCTAGATCTATAGTGGGCTCACCTCCCAAGATTTGCCTTAATAAGGCTAGTGAGAGGGACAACCCAAAGTGGGATACAATCACCTTTTCCACGATCATCCAACCCACTATAAAATGAAATGCATGCATCCTTAATGGGGTGTGTGACAAAAGGGTGTTAAATTTTTGAACTTCCTCGAGTAGTCCTTCGGGATTGTGCAAAACTCTGACATACCAGTGGTGGGAAGCCTCCTACTATACCTTGAGGATGAAATTTTAATATCCACTTTGAATGGAATATTGATTAAAAACCTTGTTAACTTAGCAAAGACTACCTTATAGAGCCATGTGTAAGAACCAAATCTTGAGCTAGGTAGATTTATTGAAGTGTCTTTTTGTGCAAAAACCCATGATAATGTCCTTGAAAATTCAAACACTTTTTGTGTAGAGGGTTAAAAAGAACAAGTGTACTTGTGGTTGTTGTGTTTGAAAAATATGTAGAACAAGTGAGAGAGATCCATTTGAAAACTCATCTTATATTTTTAAAAATCTCTTCATAAAAACCAACAACTACCAAATTGGGGATCAATTTGAAATCAAACCTTGTTGAATGTCGGTTTCTACACGTTCTCACAAACTCAAATTATCTTTATGAGAAGGTGACACTTGCATTACAAAAGAGGTCCCCAGATTTGAATATCAAAGTCTTTTCAATGATCATGACCAAGGGGATAGTCTCCCAAATTTATTTGAAAAAATACTTGAATCAATGGATCGAAATTCCACGTTTCACGATTACCATCATGGTGGAAATAATGATAACATCAACAATGCAAACCAAGAACCTAAAGAAATTCTTGAAGAAAGGGCTAATAGAGTGGCTCAAGATACTGATTTTCTTGAAGTCATGGACAAACTAATAGATAGGGATAGGGAGAAATTTTTCCTAACTCTAGTCCAAGTAGGGGTAAATTTCCCACATGTTATGATGTGGATCAACTCAAGAAAAACAAAGAAGATGAAAACCAATGAATGCTATGATCCAACAACTAAAAATGTTCCAAGCACAAATAGACTTAATGAAAAAGGTCGCTGAGCCTAAACCTTTCTCTATTGAGGCCTTGTGTCCATTCCCTTTCAAAAAAAGCTTAGTCATGGGACCTTTTCCTATCAATACAATCTTTCCTAAATATGATAAATACATGGGTAAATTAGACCCACAGGATCACCTTAGAAAGTTTTGCACTCTAAGTATTGAATTTATGCATAACACCACATACTTAATGAGACTTTTTCCAAGAAGTTTGGGAGGGCAAGCCATGGAATGGTTCTCAAAACTTTCGCAAGGAATAAATACTTTTGATGAATTGGCCTCTAAATTTGTAACTCATTACTCCTACAACATCAAACATGAGATTACCATGCTAAAACTATGTGATACAAAACAAAACGATGGTGAATCTTTCTTAGGGTTCCTTCAAATGTGGAGGACCATTTTTGCAAGGTACCCATGAAGTATCCCTGAAAAGGAGAAGATGGAGATATTTATGAATAATTTAAATATGGAGATGAACTATAGGCTCCAACTTCAATGTCCCCCTACATTCAAAAAACTTATTGAGAATGGGATTAAGATCAAAGATGTATTGGTCAAAAGGGGGGAGATCAAATTGTTTAAATACAATAAACCTTATACCAATACTAGTAATAATCATTATATATCTAATTATACCAACAATAAAGGATCCAACAATCACAATGACAAACCTAAACTATGGTTGAAGAATAATAACAAAAATCTTGTGAATGATGGGGTTGTGGAAGCCCACAACTTGAAGGCTACCCCATTTAACTTATCAAGTGGAGCAAATTCAACATACAATGTGAATCAAATGAATAAAGTTCCTCTCAATAACACCAATTCCAACAAAAACAATAACAATGCTAATAATAATCCCTTCAATAATGCTAATGGCAACAAGCCTAAACCCTTCTTTTCTACTTATCAAAAGAAAAAATTCACCTTCTTAGGTGAACCATTGGAAAATGCATTAAGGACTTTAGTGGCCAACAAGATCATTATTCTACTTGAGTTAAGAACCTATGAACCCCAGATTAAGCCAAATTGGTGGAATGATTCTCACCATTATGAGTATCATCGAAATAAGGGTCATAAGACTAATGAATGAATGAAGCTAAAACATTTGGTGCAAGACCTAATTGATGATGGGACAATAAAGGTTGAAGGGCCCCAAAACAATGAAGATCATATGGCCTTCAAAAACCCCTTTCTAAACCATGAAAAGGGTGAGTCATCAAATAATAACCAAAATAATAAAAGGGGTAATGAGAAAGTCAACTTTGCTTATAACTATGTGTATCATCTTAAAATGCAAGCACTTCAATGATAAGAGCATTTAGCCCTATGATTAAATGGTTTGGGGTCATGTTAAGCACCTTGATCAAGTCTTTTCATGTATCTGGCTTTTCCCCCTATTCTGCTTTCCTCTGCACCTGATTTTCACTTCATATCTGCATTTCCTAGCATTCTGGGTCAAGATCCTGTGGTTTTTGACCACAAGGCCAAAGTTGACCTTATGGGTCAAATTCAACCTCAACCCTAACCTGGTCAAGATTGATGTTGACCCTAACCTAGGTCAGAGTCGAGCACATCCTTGACCCCCTGTCCAGATTTCAAATTTCCTTGATTTCTGAGTGTCAGGTTTCGGGGATATTTATTTTCCCACCTCCAAGTCGGCCATTTTGGGTTTTGAAATGGTAAATCCTTAAATTTCATTTAATCTAGGTATATTTTCTAAAGGTTAGGACCTAATTGGGATTTTATTCTCCAAGGTGGCCCCTCTAGAGCATTGTGCCCTAGTTCACTATAAAAGGAGGCCTTCCTCTCTCATTTTCATCATCAAGTTTTTCCATCCACATCTCTCAAGCAATTTCATGAGCAATCTCTCAAGTGTAAGCAAGTGAATTCAAGCATTCAAGCATTCATCCATCAAGGATATCCATTGTTAGCCATTGAAGGATTCAATCTCTTTAGAGCCCCCTTGAAGATCCATCCTTCTACATTCATCCAAGCCTCGTCATATGCAAAGATCAATTCAAGATTGGTGTTGAAGATCAAATTTCATTGATTTGAGACATCCTACATTCATTCTACATCCATTGAAGCATTCCTACTTGTGGATTTGAGGATTCGAATCCTCTACAAGGACTTCAACATAGGCAAGGTGAATTGTTTCATTTGCTTTGTTTATGCATACTACATTTCAATTTGATTTCAAGGTTAATTCCTAAATTGGGGTTTGACCAAGGCAAACCCCCCATACAAATAAAAACCCCCTTTTTCTTGTAGGTACAAGTGTGGAATTTCAGATCTGAGATTGGATTTGGATAGCCTTTTTGACAAACTTCTGAGATCTGTGAACAAAGTCAGAATCGACCTTTAAATAAAGAATCTAGCCTTTGACCTTTTATGAGGGTCAAAGACTACCTGCTGTCAAAAAGACAATAGATTTAAGGGTTTTCTCCATCTTGACATTTCCAGTCTGAAATAGGTTGCAAAATTGCCCGAAAGTACACACAGACATCAAAAATTGGCATTTTCTAGATTTGCCCTATTTTGAGGTTAGTACTTGTATTTCAATTATTTCAGATTTCAAGCATAATTCTCCATAGGGAAATATAGGGTTTTCTCTCTCTTTCATATTCTCCATAGATTGATTCAATTGTGCATTAACCTTTTGGTTGATCAAATTGGATCTCTCCTTTGGGAATTTGGATTTAGGAGTGGATCTCATATTTCCCCCATACATTACACTAAATAGAGGTGATTCCATTTTACCTCTATTCACTATGATAACATAATTAATGCTTTAAGTGGTGATGAAAGCACCATAAATGTTATTGTGGTAAAAGAGAAACCAAGGGAAGCAACATCTAATGCTGTAACTAGGGGGCAAGCTTTGAAAATTACTCTACCTGGAAATGCTCCAAGAATTGTTCTACCAAATCAATCCTCATCTTCATCATCAAAACAATATAATTTGGTAGATTAATTACAATGAACCCTTGCTCAAATCTCTATTTTATAAGTTCTCAAACTCTCACCAACTCACAAGGAAATTCTGGAAAAAGCCTTGTTAGAGACAAATGTACCTCTAAATTTGGAGGCAAACAAATTTCAAAATATGTTGGGACATCTTATTGCACCTCATTGCTTATCTTTTTTAGAGCAAGATGATATGTCATTAAATCACCCACAAAACTTTCCTTTGCATATAGAGGTTATAATTCACAAGCATAGGGTAAAAAGAGTCCTTATTGATGGAGGGGCCGGCCTAAATATTTGTACCCTAAACTTGGTAAAAGCCTTAGGATTTTCTGAGGAGGCTATTGACCCAAAGAAAAAGATAACTATAAAAGCCTATGATGACAAAGAGAGAGCTTCTAAGGGTTTCATAGTACTTCCTATTAGAGTTGGCTCAATGCAAAAAGAAACCATTTGTCAAGTCCTAGACCTAAAGCTAACTTACAATATCTTACTTGGGAGACTGTGGATTCATGAAATGAAAGTCGTGCCTTCTACCTATCACCAATGTCTTAAATTCCCTTATCTAGGGCAAGAAATTATGGTAAGCGGGGACTCAAACCCCTTTCAATATTGTAACAACATGAAGCCTATCAATGATTCTCTAGTCCTGCATAATGCAAAAGGGTCTATTCCTCAAAGACTAGAGCAACGTAAAAGTTCAAAAGACCTCCCATCTTTAAAGGGAAAAGAAAAAGAAGTTGTTGAAAACATCCAAAGTCCTACTAACTTAGCTACATCGGCAAAAGGAAAAGAAAAGGTTAGTGAGGAGAGTACTCTTGAGACAAAGAAAGAAGACCAAGATAGATCCATTCAAATCTACACTAAGGAGGCTCATTATCAAAAAATGGACCATATGATGAGAAACTTTGAGAAATAATGTAAAATCAAATAAAAGGGAGTAGGTGAATACTCCTTATCCATGATGGACCTACCTTTATCTTAGAAATCATATGGAAAGCCATCTAATTTGCCTCATAAATACAATGATCACTTTGTGAGGGCTAATACATCGTCATTCATGGAGGAAGAAGATAATGAAATCCTAAACTGGTTATACAAGGATGAAGAATTGAGTACCCATGAGAAGTGCATACAAAATATAAGCATTCCCACACATCAATATGGGAAAGGATTTCAAATTATGCAAAAAATAGGATACAAAGGAAAAGGACCTTTAGGAACAAGAAACAAAGGACTCCTTGAACCCATTGAAATGACATGGAGAGATAGCAAAGAGAAGACAGGATTAGGCTACCTAGAACAAGGGTATACTCAAAAGAACTATCCTAAGGTCTATGATCAAATATTACAATTAGAGTTACATAGTGATGAAGACTCAAATGAGTGGGAATGGGATACTTTGTCAAATGAATCATGTCAAGATAAAGGTATTGATGTCGTTCATACTTACACCCCTAGCAAAGGGAAGGAATCTATTGGCAAGTTGTCTATACTGAAGTATATGACTAGATATAGTGTTGTCATTATGGAAACAAAGTCATATAGCAGTTTGAAGTCAGTGCACTAAGTATAAAGATCAAAAATCAGTTAAGTGTTGAAGACTGGATAGCATATAGAGCACCAGAGACTCAGAGCACCTACGCCCATGCGTATGAATGAATTATGGTATGCGCCCTAGAAGTTAAGGTTGTTAGACTATATTCTTACTTATTCTAAGAGCGCATAAGTACATATGAAAAGATGTGAAAGTTACAATCAGTTGAAGTTGCACAACTAGTGTGTGCCAGCAAAGAATAGAGCATAGAGCCAACAGTGACTATTTTGGTTTGCGATTGTAAATTAATGTTGTACAAGCTATGTGCCCATTGTATTTAGGTTTCTGACATATGTATATGTATAATTATAAGCACACTTAAGCCAATTCATTTGGAAGCATTATTTGTAATTAGTTATAGGGCCGGCCTAATTGTATAATTGGTATGAGTGCATAAATATAAGGTGTGCCCATTGTATTCGATATGGAAGTGGAAATAGAGTTGCAAGAAGTAGAGTAGAGGTATGAAAAGAGAGTATATGATGTATTAGAGCTTTTCAAGAGGTCAAAGCATCAGTGCACCAAAGGAACTGATCCGACAAGCAATATCACAGTAACAGTTCACCTGTAGATATAGTGTGTATCTAATTCAGATGGTTGTAGCCTTCATCATTTGAGCAGTGAGCTCTAGGATAGTGAGTCCACTCCCCTAATAGGGATCATTGTAAAAGACTCCTAACAAGGTCCGACCCTTAACAAGGTCTACTATACTAAAAGCATTATAAAGCTACTCCTAACAGGGTAAAGGATCTTCTAACAAGGATCACAAAACAGTAGTGCATATTATTAGTGGGTATCAAGTCCCACTGGGTTTTTTACCTATTTGGGTTTCCCCGTAGCCATATTGGTGTCATGTGTTGATTTCATGTTTCATGTTTATGTGAATGTTTAATTCAATACTTAAGCATTTATAATTTAGTATTCAGATTAAAGTTAAAATTTAAAATACAGTGAACATTGATTCACCCCCCCCCCCCCCCTCTCTCAGTGTCCCCATTCCTAACAATTGGTATCAGAGCTCTGGTTCTCAGCAAAGAAGTTTAACCACTTGAGGAGATCATGGACAGAAGATTTGAAGAAGAATCTTGAAGTAGCTCTTGAAGACCTGGAGAACTCAGAAAGAGAAATTGAAAAACTAAAAGAAAAAGTCAATGATGCTCAATTAGTTATCAAAAGACTAAGAAAGGATTTGAAAGGATGCTCTAGCAATGATCTTGAAGAAAAAATCAAGAAGCTGAATGAAGAAAATAAGTCCTTGAAAGAACAACTTGAAGAGTTTGATGATAAGTTGACTAATAATTAGGAAGTCTATGATGAATAGATCAAAGAAAACCTTCACTTGAAAGAAGAAATAAGGGAGGCTAACTTAGAAATCTTGGAGCTAAAGAATATCAAAGAAAGCTTGGAATATGAATTAAAGAAGTCAAAGGATCATATTGACAAATTACACACTAGTGTTGAATTAGTACAATCATAGTTGTATGCAAGAAGAATCAAAGGAGACACTAGTTGTATTGGTTACAATGAAGCATAGAATCAGATTGACAATATGTGAGAAAGAAAGGATTCATAAAAGAACTCTACTAATACTGGGAAGAATGCAGATCAAACCAAAGACAATAGTAATCCTCCTAAGAATGAGCACAAGCCTATAGAATGCACCTTTTTTGCATGTAACAAGCATATACACATTGCAAGGAACTATACAGAGGTAAAACCTTTTAATGGTTACTATTATACATATAATAGATTTGGTCATAGAGCAATAAATTACAAGACTAGTAAGAAGAGCAGGATTCAGCAAGATCAAAGAAATTAGAATCAGACAAATGTTAGAAGTTCTCAGAATGTTACATGTCAGATATGTAACTATAATGGTCACTCAAATAGAACATGTAGAATGGTGACTCATGTTAATGTGCTGAGGAATAATAGACCTCCAGTGATTTGTCACACCTGTAACAAGGCTGGACATATCTCAATTTTTTGTAGATCAAGGATGCAAGGTCGGGAAAGCCATAAAAAGGACTGAAGAACCAGTTTTGGATCCTGAAGTAGAAGTCAAGTTTGTGAAGGCCTTAGAAGATGTGAGCTTGATTTGGTCAAAAGGAAAGAAGGACAATGTTGTTGAGATTATATTGGATGCATCCCAAGTGGATGCACCCTCTACATCTGCATAAATGGCCCTCAGGGTCATAGGGGGAGCTAATTTAGCTTTAGACCCCTACGTGGCTGGTATACTCATCCTCAGAGTATGCACCTTTGGATTTAAGCTTTTGGAGTGTATAGAAACCTTTGTGTAAGAGCACACATGCTAATTGTTAGTGGAACTCAAGTTTAAAAATTTGAAGTGACGAGCCTTTCTAAGACAGGCGCCATCCTTCCTATGGGTAAGGATGTCAGGAAAATGGTGGAGCAAGTGTGTAAATCTAGAAGTGATAAGTGCGGCATCACCATTGAGCCTATAGAGCATGTTGGACTACAACTGATTTGGAATCTGATTGAAGAATCTATGATTAAAGATCACCGAGGAGTTGCTGATTAGATATGTAATATGATTAAATTAGTATTATATTTTCATTGATGTCAACTAGTTTGATAGCACTTATCTTGTAAGTTACTATACCAAGACACCTTAAGAAAGGTGAAAGAGATGAAGAACAAATAAATCTACATGGAGAAAGATGTACATGACAGATGAGGATAAGGAACACATTGAGTAACTTGTTGATGAGTCTATGACTTGATGATATTGACTTTATTATGTTGCATTCATCTATGATGAAGTATAGGGCTGAAAGACACAAAGCAGTGTTGTTGGTAAATGAAGCAGTTCTAGTATACATCGATGGAGTGTAGTGTATACTGATCATAGTATTAATCAGGCAGTGTTCACCGACGTATTTCTTTGTTAACCGAGCAGAACAAAATGAACTAAATGATTAGTTTAGTTGATAGGATTGATGAGCTGTAAAGTACCTCGATTTCAGTGATAACAGATAATGTTTGTTATAAAGATCAATGACTAACAAAATTAAAGGAAGATCTAATGGAGCAGATTGAAACGTGTTATTGACACATCAGCCAAGAAAGTTTGAAGCGAAAAAATCTATGAATGTGGTTAAGCAGAAAAATCTGATGGAGGAAAAGAAAATGATTTACTCATCTATATAAGAGAATAGAATTTCATTATGGAATGATACTGAAAGAAGTAGAAACTGCAAGAATATCACGTGAACAAGGTTATCATGCATTTTTATCATATTGGTTAAGTAAGAACTGAGTTGTAGAACAATTACCGAGCTACAAAGAGCAATTACTGATGGATAGTAAGTTGATACAGTATTGAATCTGAAGTGAAATATTGATCAGAAGGATTTGTATGGACTGAGTATTGATCTGTAATCTACAATTGAAGTTGTATTAAAGTAGATCATTTATTATTACATATTTAACCATTGTATATAGTCAAAATCTCTTAACTGAGTGGAATCTAAAAGTCTTATGATGTATCATTCATAGAATGAACATTGTTATCCTGTCAACCCCATAGTGAATGCTGGTTGGACGATAACTTCTAGTTTAAAATCCTCTAACAAGGTCACACCTGATAGTGTGTTTGTAAACCTTTAACAAGGTTGGGTCTTAACTGACCTCACTTCAGAAGAGTGAACAATTTTGGGTTACCAGTCCCAGGTGGTTTTTCCCTTTACAGGGTTTCCATGTTAAATCTCGTGTTATGTGTTGATTGTGATATTTGTTTGTTATCATACTTTGCATATTTCATACTAGATTTGATCAGTAACAATTATAAGTATTATACTAGTAATCGGTAAAAGCATAGATAGTGAAAGTAATTATTGTTTACCGAGGAGTAGAAATTAAAGAAGTTGTTTTGAATTATACATTTTGTTTTGGGACACTAGATAACTGATTCACCCCCGCTCTCAGTTATTCTAACAATTGGTATCAGAGTTGCAGTTTCTTAGAACAGCATTTTAAGGACTTAAGCATAAAGGTCTCAAGATGTATAAGAGGGAAGTACTAAAACTAAACAAAGAGAACTTCACAGTATGGCAAAGCAGGATGAAGCTGCACATATCTAGAATTGGGAATTCTGCACTAGATCTGATGGAGAATGGCTACATACAACCACCCACTGGTCCCTTAACTCTTGATCAACTAAAGCATAGGCATGAACACAATATCACTATGATGGAACTTGTTGTTGCCTATACTAATGCCGAATTTGAAGACATCAAGGGTTGTGATACTGCTAAGAAGATGTGGGATAAGTTAAATCTGATATACAGTGGAGATCTGAATGTCAAAAGAGCTTGAGCTAAAAGCCTAAGAGGCAGATTTGATGATATGAGAATGAAAGAAGGTGAGAACATTATAAAATACTCAAATAGACTAAAAGAGGTGGTACATGCTATTAGATCATATGATGGAGTGATTGATGATGAAACAGTGATAAGCAAGATTCTCATAACTTTGCTGCCAGTTTATGCAATCAGGATCTCTGCAATTCATGAAACAAGAGCTACATCCAACCTTACTCTTGACACTCTGATTGGTAAACTTACAACCTTTGAATTAAAAAACTTTGATAACAGTGTTGTTCCTTCTGTTGAATCCGCTTTCATGTCTTCTTTGAAGATTGGAAAGTCTAGCAGAAATAGTAAGAATTATGATAGTGATAGTAATACCGATGATGAACTTGATGAGCTTGAAGCTCTTATGGCTAGAAGATTGCCCAAAGGAAAAGGAAGGTATAGAGGTAAGCTACCTTTGGCATGTTTTAACTATAAAGAATTCGGTCACATCACTGCTAGATGTTCTTGGAAGAAAGATGATGATAGATCTAAAGACCGATCTGAAGGAAGCTATGGGAGAAGAGTCAACAGAGGCTACCGACACAGCAACAGAGACAACCGAGATGATAAGGGAAAAAAGGTATGTTACATAGCCAAAGATATTGAAACTGAATTTAATTCTGATGATGACATAGAAGTTGTATTTTTTGCAAAGAAAGATGACTCGGAGGAAGAAGAGAAACATGAAGAGATAGAACTGATCTCTAAAGTAAGCAGAAATGATACATGGATCATAGACAGTGGCTGTACACATCATATGACCGGTGATGTAGAGAAGTTTGATCATCTTGTTGAATATAATGGAGGATCTGTGAGAATGGGAAATGATGCACCTTGCATGGTAAGAGGTAAAGGTTCACTAATGATCAATGACATAATACAATGTGAAAATGCATACTGGGTAGATGGATTGAGCTATAATTTGATAAGTGTGGCTCAGCTAAACAATTCAGGCCACCGACTAGCTTTTGAGAGCAAAAAGGTGAAAATCTATGATGATGAAGGAAGACTTGCGGAACTAGTACACAATCCAGAGGTAATTTATTCTATCTTGATATGGATCAATCTCCTTGTTTGTTAATAAAGGATGAAGATGCTTGGTTGTGGCACAAAAGGTTATGCCATGTGAACTTTGACAACATGATCAAGATTAGTAAAAAGAAAAGAGTTAGAGGATTTCCTAACTTGACAAAATGAGATAATACCATGTGCCATGAATGTCAGAAAGGTAAGATGACTAAGTCTAGTTTTAAAAGTAAAGACTACTTAACAAAGAAGATACTTGAGTTGGTTCATACCGACCTATGTGGTCCTATGAGAACTCAGAGTTGTTCTGGTGATAGATATTTTATTCTTTTTGTTGATGACTATACTAGACTGATGACTGTTATGTTCCTAAAAGAGAAATTTGAAGCCTTTAAAATGTTTAAGTGGTATAAAGCTAAGGTAGAGAAAGAGATTGGAAAAGAAATAAAATGCTTAAGATCTGATAGAGGAGGTGAATTTATCTCTGATGAATTTACTAATTTTTGTAATGAGCATGGAATTAAAAGACAGGTCTCTGCACCGAGGACACCTCAGCAAAATGGCATTGTTGAAAGAAGGAATAGGTCTATAATTGACTATGCTAGAACATTGATGATACAGAAGAATGTTGCTTAGACATATTGGAGGGAAGCTATTAGTACAGCTATGTATGTTCTTAACCAAGTACAACTGAAGAAGGACACCAACCAAACACCTTATGAGCTATGGTTTGGACACAAACCTACTATAAGTTATTTCAGGATTTTTGGAAGTAAATGCTTTATTTTGAAAGATGAAAGAAATGGAAAATTTGATTCTAAAGGAGATGAAGGGATATTTCTGGGATATTCCTCTACAAGTAAAGCATATAAATGTTTGAATAAGGTTACAAATAAGATAGTTGAAAGTACTAATGTTCATGTTGATGAGTTTGATGAAAAGAACATAGAGGAAAGTACAAAGGAACTGGAAGACTATGGTAGATTCACTTACATTAAACATCTAGAGTATCTATCAACACCACAATTTGTGACAATCAGTTAGTAGGGAAACAATACAGGACAACAGGCAACGCAAACCAATGAATAAGATGGAGCTACTAAGTAAGGAAATGACCCTGAGCAAGATGAGCAAGAAAGGAGAAATCAAGTTCTGGCTAGTTTTGCCAGAAGACATCATCCTGAGACACAAATCATTGGAGATAGACATGCTGGAATGAAAACTAGAAGCAAAACAAGACAAGGTATATGTCTAGTTTGTGAATTTGAATCTAAAAGTGTGAAAGTTGCATTAGAGAATGAAGAATGGATTAATGCAATGAAGGAGGAAATAGAGCAAACAGAGAAGAACAAAACTTGGTCCTTAGTACCCCGACCTAAAGATAAGAATGTTATCGGTACTAAGTGGATATTCAGGAATAAATTGAATGAAAATGGTCAAGTCACAAGAAATAAAGCTAGATTGGTATGCAAGGGATATGCACAAGAAGAAGGCATTGACTATGGTGAAACATTTTCACCTGTTGCTAGATTGGAAGGAGTTAGAATGCTACTTTCATATGCTTCACACAAGAAATTCAAAGTCTATCAAATGGATGTGAAGTCAGCATTTCTGAATGGTATACTTGAAGAAGAGGTCTACATCGAACAACCTGAAGGATTTGTTGATCCTGACAATAAAGATATGGTATGTAGATTACATAAAGCTTTATATGGCTTGAAGCAAGCACCTAGAGCATGGTATGAAAGACTACATACTTACTTGTTAAGTATTGGATTTGTTAGAACAAGTGAAAACAACAGTCTGTATATGAAAGGTGATACTGATGATACTATTATCATTGCTGAAATATTTGTTGATGATATTATTTTTGGAGGCTCAAATCTTGTATGCAAGACATTTGCTAATGAAATGCAAAAGGAATTTGAAATGTCTATGTTCGGAGAGATTAAGTTCTTTCTTGGACTACAAGTGATTCAGCAAAGTGATGGAATATTCATCACACAATCTAAATACATAAAGGAAGTATTGAAGACATTTGGCATGGAAGATGATAAAATTGTGGGAACACCAATGGCTACTAGATGCAAATTGACAGAGGATGAAACTACAAAGGTAAACCAAACACTTTACCGATCCATGATTGGTAAGTTAATGTACGTAGTTCACAGTAGACCAGATATAGCATGTTGTGGGTATTGTTGCAAGATTTTTTTCTAATCCTAGAGAATCACACATGATAGCTACAAAAAGGATCTTAAGATACCTGAAGAAAATAGAGAATTATGGATTATGGTATCCTAAGGAAGGGAAGTTTGAACTGAAAGTTTACACCAATGTTGATTGGGCTGGAAATGTGGATGAGAGAAAAAGCACCACTGGAGAAGCATTTTTCTTTGGTGAAAGACTTATAACCTGGACAAGTAAAAAGAAGGCTTGTATTTCTCAGTCTACAGCTAAAGCAAAGTATGTTGTTGCTGCTACTAACTATTCAAACATTGCATATATCGAGCAAGTGTTGGAAGGGATGAATGAGGTAATCACTGACTCGGTGATTATATATTGTGACAACACTAGTGATATTAATATTTCAAAGAATCATGTGATGCACTCTAAGACAAAGCATATATCTATTAAGTAGAATTACTTAAGAGAACAAGTGCAAGAGAAGCAAGTGAAGTTAGAATTTGTCACATCTAAAGAACAACTTGCAGATATTTTTACAAAGCCTCTACCGAAGGACACATTTGAATACTTGAGGACTAGACTTGGGGCCCGTCCCCTATCTATCGGTCACTAAGGTGATCTGGTTGTTACATCAACCTACTTTTATCAAAAGATCATTCATGTTGATGCAACATAGTTCACACTTTGAATTATGTTCAAGGTTGTGATTAAGTTAGGAGAACTTGAACCGATTAGGATATCCGTATACAGAGATACAGAGGATGACATAATTGTTTGTTTATTTGTTTCTTTGGCATTGTTGTCAAAGGGAGAGATAAATAATATGAAAAGGGACAAGCACCGATGAGAATTATCTAAGGGAGAGACAATCTAAATGAGACAGAGTATTGAAGATCAGTTACAGAGAACAGAAGCAAGAACAAGAGAACTGAAAAGATCACAACTACAGAATGGTAAAGTTGTATTATCTAATGTTGTTTAGTAACGTAGTGATTAAACATATTAAGTCTATTTGACTTACAGCATTTTTTTCACAAAGTTGTAGAATATATGTTTGGTATGTGTATGGTACATTTCATATTACTTGAGTTGCCATCAATGCCAAAGGGAGAGATTGTTGGACTACAACTGATTTGGAATCTGATTGAAGAATCTGTGATTAAAGATCACTGAGGAGTTGCTAATTAGATATGTAATATGATTAAATCAGTATTATGTTGTCATTAATGTCAACTAGTTTGACAACACTTATCTTGTAAGTTACTATACCGAGACATCTGAAGAAAGGTGAAAGAGATGAAGAACAAAGAAATCTACATGGGGAAAGATGTACATGACAGATGAGGATAAGGAACACATTGAGTAACTTTTTAATGAGTCTATGACTTGATGATATTGACTTTATTATGTTGCATTCATCTATGATGAAGTATAGAGCTGAAAGACACAAAGCAGTGTTGTCGGTAAATGAAGCAATTCTAGTATACACCGATGGAGTGTAGTGTATATCGATCATAGTATTAATTGAGTAGTGTTCACTAATGCATTTCTTTGCTAACCAAGTGGAACACAATGAACTAAATGATTAGTTTAGCCAATAGGATTGATGAGTTGTAAAGTACCTCAATTTTAGTGATAACAGATAATGTTTGTTATGAAGATTGACGGCTAACAAAATTAAAGGAAGATCTAATGGAGTAGATTGAAACATTTTATTGACACATCAGCCAAGAAAGTTTGAAGCGAAAAAATCTATGAATGTGGTTAAGCGGAAAAATATAATGGAGGAAAATAAAATGATTTACTCGTCTATATAAGAGAATAGAATTTCATTATGGAATGATGTCGGAAGAAGTAGAAACTGCAGGAATATCACGTGAACAAGGTTTTCATGCATTCTGATCATACTAGTTAAGTAAGAACCGAGCTACAAAATAATTATCAAGCTATAGAGAGCAATTATCGACAGACAGTAAGTTGATATAGTATTGAATCTAAAGTGAAATATTGATCAGAAGGATTTGTATGGACTGAATATTGATCTGTAATCTGCAATTGAAGTTTTATTAAAGTAGATCATTTACTATTACATATTTAACCATTGTATACAGTCAAAATCTCTTAACTGAGTGGACTCTGAAAGTCTTATGATGTATCATTCATAGAATGAACATTGTTATCCTATCAACCCCATAGTGAATGATGGTTGGATGATAACTTCTAGTCTAAAATCCTCTAACAAGGTCACACCTAACAGTGTGTTTGTAAACCTTTAACAGGGTTGGGTCTTAACCGACCTCACTTCAGAAGAGTGAACAATTTTGGGTTGTCGGTCCTACGTGGTTTTTCCCTTTATAGGGTTTCCATGTTAAATCTCTTGTGTTATGTGTTGATTGTGATATTTGTTTGTTATCATACTTTGCATATTTCATACTAGATTTGATCAGTAACAATTATAAGTATTAGACTGGTAATTGGTAAAAGCACAGATAGTGAAAGTAATTATTGTTTATCGAGGAGTAGAAATTAAAGAAGTTGTTTTGAATTATAAATTTCATTTTGGGACACTGGATAACTGATTCACCCCCCCCTCTTAGTTATTCTAATAGAGCAACCAAACATCAAGTTGATATCAATGATATTGGGTTACAAATTTCATCACACCAGCAGGGTGAATAGTGTGTCTGCGAGCACTATTCTAGCAGCCATTCATCTTGTGAAAGAAGATGGAGATTTCAAATTGTGTGAGATATTGCGCACATAATTGATAGACAATATATTTGCTATAAAACATGATAAGACTATGGTATTTAGGTTTGGGTCCCTAATCATCTATATGTACCTTCATATAGTTGGTAAAGTGTCAGACTTGTATCTAGACAAGTCCATTCCTACCATGCCTCAGATATAAAACAAGGAAACCACAACAAGCACACTTAGATATTACATTACTTTGGAATTGAAGACCTTCAGAGAAAAGATGCAGATAAGGTACAGGATTCCTGAGAGTATTGTAGAAAAGTATAAAGATACAATATGCTTCATGGTGGAGATTGATACTACATGTATGGAAGTTGTGGAACCTAGGACTAAGTGGATTCATCCACTTGGGTATGAGGTTGAAGAACAATTTATTGAATCTTATGCACAAGTACTGCTATCATCCCCTAAGGATGTCAATGAACCTAGGTGGGGAACCTATGAAGAAAAGACTAGAGAAGTTGATGCTAAGCTGAACAGTGCTGCAACAAAAAGAAAGGTTGCAAAGGTCACATCAGAGATTCTAGGGATTCATGGTGTATCACAAGAAGACCTTGATAAATCAAGGGATGAGAAGATTGCCCTAGAATTGAAGAGCACAGCAAAAGAACAAGAGGATCCCAAGGTAAAGAAGATAAAAATTGAGAAAGATGATAGTCTGAAGGATAAGGAAGATAGTACTCCTTCTGCGCCCAAAGATACTCCTCTAGAGTATAAGCCTTTATTCAAGAGGAAGAAAGAAGCAAGCACTAGTCATCCATCCTCGTGAGCATTAAGGAGAAAGAAAAACACTCAAGCACCTCCTCAGGCAGGATTCAGACCTAGCCTCAAAATTCTATATGCAAGAATTGTTGATGAGGGAAGGATTGATCAAATAGGGAAGTTCTATGAATCATATAGTGAGATTGATAAATCTAAAATTCATGGTATGATTATCAAACATATGATTAATTTCAAAAAGACAGTTCTTGAATTGAAAATAGAAATACCAGATAATGTATGGGACATTCTAGAAAACCTTAAAAGACAAGCAAATGAAGAAGACCTAAGGATCGGGGAAAAAGTGCTAGAAGACACTCTGCCTGTATGTTCTAAAGAAGAAATAGATTTGATATTGAATTTGGTAAAGACACACCTTAGAACAAAGATGAGAATTATTCACATTATGAACAAAGATTATGAGTTGATAACAAAAAAAATAGAGAAGGCCTTTGAGAAGGTGTTTTTGGAACAACAAATCAAACCACCTACTATGCCCATCACTCATGCACCCATCAAGGAAGATAAAGTGGCAGAACCCACTAATGTACTAATGATAGGTCTTCAGGACTCAGCGCCCATAGCAAAAACTCAAACAGAAGTAGATCAGTCTGTGCCTATGATAGAATCACCCAAAGACAACATAATTATCATAGATAATGTGGAAATAGCCATGGTGGCTACTGATAAGGAGTTGGAAAAGTTTGAGGAAGCATTTTTTAGTACTGAGGAAGTAGAAATCTTATGCAGCAATACCCCTCCCACTCAGCAAGAAGAAGTAATCATAGAAAATATATCTAATGAGAAAGAAGAAGAAAAGAAAGGAGTAGAGGTAGAAAAGAAAGATGAATCTTATGTTGATTTGGTCAAGGTGAAGCAAGAGGTGATGGATAACACTCCCATCACTCCCCCATTAGCATTGTTGTCAAGTTTCACACCTGACACTGGCAATTTGGACTCCTAGAAGGAAGAAGACCTAATTAAGTTCAGCATCCTAGCTATGGAGAAGGCGAAGGAGAAGAAAGTAATGAGGAATCCTCTCTTGGTGGAATCAGTAAATATTTTGAATAGTTTGCTGCTAGAGGATAAGAAAATGGTAAATATACATTCAGTTGATGATGTGATCACAGTCATCTCTCAGTTCAAAGTAAATTTTTCAAGCCTAGAAGAATCTACAGCCATAGTGGCAGAGGAGAAATACTTTAAAAAGAGACTCAATGAACTGATGAGTAACTTTGCACTAGACTTGAACTCTCTTAAGTCTGGTCAGGCATCATTGAAGGAGTTTTTAGATCAAGGAAGGAAAGTTATTGCAGAATCCATGGATAAGGATAAGTTCACTGATGCCCATCTTAAGAAGATCAAAAATGCAGAGGCAATGATTGAGAAGGTGAAGATTTCAGTGCTAGACATAGCCACTGATGCAAACATGTGCAACAATGTCTATCAAGGTTAGTTGGACATAATTGAGAAGGTAGAGAAAGAAATGGAGAAGATAAGGTCTAGATAGACTCAATTGAGGAACGCTCTTGCGCCCTCTCTAGACATTCTCAGTCAAAACATAAAGGAGATTGATGCGACCATGATAACCTATGATCAAGGTTTGAGCATAGAATTGGAGAAGATGGAGAAGCTTCAATATGCATTATGTGCCCATCTACAGATAGTCAATTCTCTGATAACCTTTTGGAAGAAGGAGATCCAAAAACTCAAGATTGCATATCCAGATGTTTTCCCTTAGTGAGTGTATGTAGATAAAGTTTTTTGATGCACCTTTGTCATTAATGTCAAAGGGGGAGTTGTATAGAATATGGATTACATATATGTATAGGGAGATATAAGATTTTGTATAAAATGTATAGAAGACAAAAAAAATTTGTGTAAAGGATCAGTTAGAGACTTGGCCATATTCCTTTGTTGCCATCAATGACAAAGGGGGAGATTGTTGGAAAGTTATCTATACTGAAGTATATGACTAGATATAGTGTTTTCATTATGGCAACAAAGTCATATAGTAGTTTGAAGTCAGCACACTAAGTGTAAAGATCAGAAATTAGTTAAGTGTTGAAGATTGGACAGCATACAGAGCACCAAAGACTCAAAGCACCTACGCCCATGTGTATGGATGAATTATGGTATCCGCCCTAGAAGTTAAGGTTGTTAGAATATATTCTTACTTATTGTAAGAGTGCATAAGTAGATATGAAAAGATGTGAAAGTTACAGTCAGTTGAGGTTGCATAGCCAGTGTGTGCTAGCAAAGAACAGAGCATAGAGCCGACAGTGACTATTTTGGTTTGCAATTGTAAATTAATGTTGTAGAGGCTATGCGCCCATTGTATTTAGGTTGCCAAAATATGTATATGTATAATTATAAGCACACTTAAGCCAATTCATTTGGAAGCATTATTTGTAATTAGTTATAGGGCCGACCTAATTGTATAATTGGTATGAGCTCATAAATATAAGGTGTGCCCATTGTATTCAGTATGGAAGTGGAAATAGAGTTATGAGAAGTAGAGCAGAGGTATGCAAAGAGAGCATATGATGTATTAGAGATTTGAAAGAGGTCAAGGCATTAGCGCACCAAAGGAACTGATTTGACAAGCAGTGTCACAGTAACAATTCACCTGTAGATATAGTGTGTATCTGATTCAAAAGGTTGTAGCCTTCATCATTTGAGCAGTGAGCTCTAGGACAGTGAGTCCACTCCCCTAATAGGGATCATTGTAAAAGACTCCTAACAGGGTTTGACCCTTAACAAGGTCTACTGTACTAAAAGTATTGTAAAGCTACTCCTAAAAAGGTAAAGGATCTTCTAACAAGGATCACAAAACACTAGTGCAGATTATTAGTGGGTATCAAGTCCCACCGGGGTTTTTACCTATTTGGGTTTCCCCGTAACCATATTGGTGTCATGTGTTGATTTCATGTTTCATGTTTAGGTGAATGTTTAATTCAGTACTTCACCATTTATAATTCAATATTCAGATTAAAGTGAAAAGTTAAAATACAGTGAACACTGATTCACCCCCCCCCCCCCTCTCAGTGTTCCCATTCCTAACAGAATCAATTGTAGAATCAAGTCAAAATCACGCCTCAAGCTCAAGCCAAGTTTTCCTAGATAATGTACCAATTCAAGAAATTGAAATAAACCAATGGTTAGGAGAACCCTATGTACCATCATGGAGACCTGTTATGGAAGAATCTAACATTAGGTTTAACCCACGAGATTTTTACCCAATGGAAACCTTAGAGGATTCTAGTGAGGAGGATTTTGACCCTAGTTCTCTAGAACATCTTGAAGAGGAACATGTTATAGACTTAAGTGATACGATGTTCGAACCTTCAAATAATTTTTTTCCTTAAACCCTATTGGCCTAAACCAAGGTATTGATCCTTTGACCTTCATCTATCCAAAATTGATTGAATGGGATTCCATTGAACCCACCATACACCCAACCTTTTTGAATGACAACTTAGTGTCCTAATACCTATATGCGATTGAACCTTCTTCTACCATGAAATATCAGGGAGTATCAAAGGAAGGTATCCAAACTCTCAATTCAATAAAAAATGAAAAAAAATGAAAAAATGGAAAGAATCTAATGTTGAAAACCACATTATGGCAGCATTACATCAAAAAGAGAAAGAAATAAAGAATGATTCCAAAGGTGAAAACCCAATTGAGGTGCCTAAGGAAGGGAGTTTGGATACTTTACCTAAGCACCATGAGGAAAGATCCCCTATCTTGATTGAACTAATATAAAAGGTGAACATTGGATCAAAATCAGAACCAAGGATCATACACTTAGCAACATCTGTATCTAGTGAGGAAAGAAAAGTATTCATCTCAAGGAAAAGAAAATCAATTTTGCATGGTCTTATGATGATATGCAAAGGTTAGATCCAAATTTAATCATGCATCACTTGAACATAAAAGAAGGAGCAAGACTAGTAAAGCAGAAATTGAGAAATATGCATCCGTGCATAGCTTTGCTTGTAAAAGTGGAGTTAGAAAAATTGCTAAAAGTTGGGTTTATAAGAGCCATTGATTATGCCAAATGGATTTCAGACATAGTGCCAGTTTCAAAAGTAGACAAGTCCATCATGATTTGCATGGATTTTAGGGATCTAAATCTTGCATGCCCTAAAGATGACTTTCCATTACCAAGTATAGACGCCATAGTGGATCTAATAGTAGGACATTCAATGTTCTCTCTTATGGATGGGTTTAGTGGCTACAATAAAATAAAGATAGCACCCAAAGATCAAGACAAAACAAAATTTACATGCGCATGGGGGACATTCTATTGGAATGTTATGCCCTTTGGTCTAAAGAATGCCAAAGCAACCTATCAAAGAGCCATGACAACAATATTCCACGACATAATGCATAAATTCATGGAGGACTGTGTAGATGATATACTTGCTAAAAATCATTCAAAAGAAGAAAATCTACCCATATTAGAGAAAATTTTTGAAAGATTGGAACAATTTAAAGTAAGGCTAAATCTGAAGAACTGTGCATTTGGTGTTCAATCGGGAAAGTTACTAGGGTACATTATTTTAGCAAAAGGAATAGAGGTAGACCCAACCAAAGTCAAAGCCATCATGGAAATGGAAGCTCCTAAAAATGTAAGTTAGATGAGATCTCTTCAAGGCAAGATCCAATCCATACGAAGGTTCATATCTCAATTGGTAGAAAAGTGCCATAATTTTACTCAACTCCTTCATAAGGACATAGTTTTCAAATGGGATGAGAAATGTGAAGAAGCCTTCAACTTGTTGAAGAAATATCTAATGAACCCTCCAAATTTTATGCCACCTATAAGAGGCAAGCCATTGATTCTATACATTTCAATGACTGAACATTCACTAGGGGCACTCTTGGCACAAGAAGATGAATCAGGAAAAGAAAATGCCATCTACTACATAAGTAGAGCTTTGGTAAAATATGAGTTGAACTACACCTTCATCGAAAGAGCATGTTTGGCCATGGTTTTTGCTTCCCAAAAATTATGCCACTATATGTTATCCCACAAGATTAGACTCATTGCAAAGATAGATCCCTTGAAATATCATCTTAGCAAAATAACATTGAATGGAAGACTAGCCAAATGGGTCATGGTGCTAAGTGAATTCGACATAGAATATGTGGATCAAAAATCTATCAAGGGCCAAGTCCTAGTTGATCAGTTAGCAGAATCACCATTACAAGATGACCACCCAATACAAGTGGAATTTCCAGATTCTAAAATTGTGAATGTTGAAGCAAAAACATGGCAACTATATTTGATGGTTCCTACACACAACATGGATCAGAAGTAGGCATACTTTTGATTAATCCTCAAGGGTCTAAAATTCATAAATCATACAAATTTCTATTCCCATGCACAAATAACATAGTTGAGTATGAAGCATTGGTCATTGGAATAAAACCGGCATTAGAGTGGAAAGTGACAAAACTAGAAGTCTATGGAGATTCACAATTAGTTATCAATCAAATTAATGATGAATATCAAACGAAAGATGACAAGATGATACCTTACAATAATATGGTTGAGAATCTCAAGAAATACTTCACTCTTATCACATTTGAGCAAGTACCAAGAGAGAAGAATAAAGCAGCAAATGCAATGGCTACTTTGACATCACTTCTCTAAATACCAGATCAAAGTGCTAGATATGAATTCTTGGTAGAAGAAGTTGAGCAACCTACATTTGACTCTACCCATCCTCATACCATTTGTTTGCTAAGCACACATGAATCACCTTAGTATGGAGATATTTACACTTACTTAAAATACCAAATCCTACCCATGGACCAAACCAGGAACCAAAAGAAAAGCTTTATCCAACAAGTCGCTTGTTATACCTTAATATTTGACACATTGTATCATAAGAGTCTAGATAGAATGCTTCTTAGATGACTAGAGAAAGAGGAATTGGATATAGCCTTACAATAAATTCATGAGGGGATTTGTGGGTCACATTCGAATGGTTTAACCCTAGCTAAGAAACTTCTTAGGATGGGATATTTTTGGCCTACGATGGAAAAAGACGCTTGTCACTTTGCTAAAACTTGTAGAAAGTGTCAATATCATGGAAACTTGATACATGTGCCCGCACAAGAGCTTCATCATATGACGACACCTTGGCCATTTTATCAATGGGGTCTAGACTTAATAGGAATGATTTACCCACCATCTTCAAATGGTCATAAATTCATTATCACGGCAACAGAGTACTTTACCAAATGGGTGGAAGTTGTACCCTTATCAATTGTAACAAGAAAGAAGATATCCTTGTTTATCCTAAACCACATAATATGTAGATATGGTGTACCTCATGCCATCATAACAAATAATGCAAAGCACTTCAAAAACAAGGACCTAAAGGAGTTATGCACAAAGTTTCAAATGATCCATCATTCCTCGTCAATATATTACCCCCAAGGTAATGGACAAGATGAAGCAATGAATAAAACCATCTTAAAGATATTGAAGAGAACTATGGACAATTCAGGTAGAGATTGGCATATAGAAATAAACCCGACCTTATGGGCTTATAGGATAAGTATCAGAATGCCAACTGGAGCTACACCATTTTCCTTAGTATTTGGAATAGAAGAAGTTTTACCTTTAGAGGTAGAACTTCCATCCTTAAGGGTATCTCTACATGGTTTGATAAGTGAGGAAGATTATAGATTTGCTAGGTTACATGAACTAGAACTGCTAGATGAGAAACAACAACAAGCGTTTGATCACTTGAAAGTATATCAAAATAGAATGTCAAGGACTTATAACAAGCACATAAAGTCAAGAACATTCCAAATAGGTGACTTAGTTTTGTGAGAGAATCCCAAGAATCAAGCAGAAAGAGAAAAGAAAGGAAAATGAGAAGAAAATTGGTTAGGGCCTTTTGTGATCACTTCGTCTTTTGGGACCAGCACCTATAAGTTAGCCAATTGTGATGGAGAAGAGTTACAAGAACTGATCAATAACATTCATCTCAAAAGATTCTACACATGAAGTAGATGAAAGATAATAGAGAAAGAGAGTATCAGAAATATCAGATGGAAAGCATCCTATTTATTGTACATAGTCAAAAGAGATCTTGAAAATGCCAAAAACATTGAAAATTAGAAAAGAGCAAACAAATCAGAAATGCAAAAAAGATTAAAAATAATGGAAAATTGAGCATGAAGAAAGCTAAAAATATTCATATGTGATCCTAAAAAAGATGTTGTCTTGGTGAAAACCTAGCAAATAGGCACCTCGATGATATGAATAAAAAATTTGAAAAAAGAGAAAATACAAAAAAAAGAGAAAAAGAGAAAAAGTGCCTTGGTGAAAACCTAGCAAATAGGTGCCTTGGTAGCAAAAAAAGGGAAAAAGCTTTTTAAATAGAAAAAGAAAGCAAGATCCATTTAATCGGTGAAAACCTAGTAAACAAGCGCCATTAAAATTCCAAGTCAGTCACATACCTAGCAATCATCCTTGTAAATATTGCATTCGCCAGCATTTGTATATACTGCATAATAAAACCCCACAGTTGCATTTGCAAGTACCTAAAGGTTTTGGTCACCTAATCTACAAATTGTCCTAAGTCCAACTTTGTAATCATATCAAACTAGGGGAAATCTACTCTAAAGGAGGAAGGATTCATCAAAAGCAAACTTCAATCAATCATCGAATCGATTCATCAAAAATGTAAGTGAAACGATCAATCAAATCATAATTCCAATCCAATTTGAACCAAACGCAAATTTGATTTGAGATCTTACATGACCCTATCTTTATTAGGATTAAAAGTATGAAATGGATGGAACTACACTTGAAATATGGATTTGAAAAACATTGCAATTTTTTTTTCTAAAGTGTTGACTTGATTGACGAAATCATGTCTTTCTAGTGAATCGATGAAAGTTTTTAAACTAGACAAGCTATGATGAAAGCATGATATTTTATGGATTTCTGAATGACTATCTTAAGATCAAAGTTTTAAAGCATGTATTATTTGTCTAAGGACATGATCATCAAAGAATCATCGATGACTTGTACATAGGATGAAACTAATATTTTTGTTTGTTTATGCAAAAGGATACCTTGGATATTTTGATGTTCAATATCATAATACCAAAATCCACTTGCAACATAGAATCTGACAAAATTGGTATTCTCACTCTTATGATTGACTTCAATCAGTAATAGTTTTACTAGAAAAGAGATGGGAAAGCAACGAAAGAGGTGAAAAAAGTATTCATATCATCATGGTTGAACTAGTGATGGTTGTACTAAATTGGGATTCCAAAAACTGCTCAATGATGAATATAAGCTCCAAATTTTTGAATAGTGACAGTTAGTTGCATACATCCTAGATTAAATGCATTTAAAATATTTTCCTTTCTTAGCTTCAAAATTAAATTTCAAGAGGAAAAGAGAAAGGGGGTGTAGTCAAATCAAAAATCAAATGAGCATCAAAAACTATATGTGATCGAGTGTGTTGGAAATAAAAAACAAAGGTGCATTCCATTAGTTCATGAGAATTTGTTAGATCCATGTTATCTTGAATTATTTTGCATTCATTTTAACCTAAGTTCATTCCATATAGTTTAAATCATCTTCATAACATTAATTGCATTAAGTTGCATTCATCATTCATATATTGCATAAAGTTTAAATTCATTAAGTGCATTAGGTGGAATTCATCCTTTAAATCATTTTCATTAAGTTAATTGCATTATATGGCATTCATTTTAAAGTTCATCTCATTAAGGGTGCATTCTTTAAGTCATTCATATCAATCCATTAAGTGCATTTACCATTACATTCATTAGTTAATATTCATTTGCATCCATTAAATCATTTAAATTCATCATTAGGGGCATATCATTTAATTCATATCATTGCACTATCATGGCATTATATTCATTAACACCATTCATCTATATCACATATAACATTTAGAATCATTAATCATTAAGTACCCATAATCATTATACATTACATCATATAGGTCCATCACATTCGCATACCATAAATCCATTGCATTCATATCAATATAATTACATCCATTATCCATTAAATCATTACATTGCATTATCCATCCAACACATCTATATAGCATTTGCATCTATAAATATCATTAATCATTAAAAGCATCATTAAATTCATATTGCATCCATTCATCTATTCTATGTCATACATAATACAATCATCTAAAATAGAACATGTGCATCCATTCTAAAATGACATTCTAAAAATCATAAAACAAAGCATATAGGAGATAGAATCATATAAATCTACATATCATAGTAAAACACCTAAAAAAGGAAGTCTAACACATGATGACATCACATAAAGTAAATCTATTAGAATTGAGAATCAAAGTCTATGGTATCATCATCATAAATCAAAATAGAGTATCAAAGTCTACAATATCATCAATGGAACATTTGGAAATCAAAGTCCATTAGAATATCAACAAGTATCAACATGAGGAACATCAACTAATCAAAAGAATACAACAGAGTCCAATGTCTCGATATAAAAAATAAGATCATCATATACATCAATAAATGAAAGAATATATATTTGTATCAAATCAATATGGATCAACTGGCTGAGCCACCAACACCATCACCACCATCAGGACTACGACCAGTAGCAGGAGGACAACTCAAACTAGCCTATAGCCCATGCTGACTCATAGTGGCCATGAATGCATGCATCATATCGCTGAGCTACCTAACCTCCTATCTAATCTCAGAAACATCCGACTATAAAGCTTGAACCTCTAATGCAGCCTCTGAGCTAGGAACCTATGTCGCAGGAGTCTGTGGTGGAGGCATAGAAGAAGAAGGCATAAAAGAAGAAGGCATAGAAGAAGATGGAATAGATAACGATGGAACAAAAGAAGAAGAAGATGGATGAGATGAAGAAGAAGGCATAGAAGCAAAAGCAGGTGCATGTGCTAGAGGAGTCTGTGGAACAACCTATGGAACAATAAGAGGAACCTGGGGAGGAGCCTGAGGAGGATCCTGTGCTAGCCTACCCTGTACATGATCGAGTAATGCCTATGCGGCTTGGGCATCCAACTGCCTTTGACATCTAGCCCTGTGGTGACCTTGTCTACCTATCAAATCCTTGGAAACCTGGTGTAAAGCTCTATCCACACCACGAACCCTCACCTAACCACCACCCCTAGGTGGAATGGGAGTAGCAACAATAACTGGAATCAAGACTCTACCTGCTCTAGTTGTTCAATGACTTGATCATCCCCAATGTGCTTGAATCCTACCTTCACCCCTACCACCATCCCCATCCCCACCTCCATCTCCACCATCATCCTTAGACTCCTCATCAATACCAAGTACTCGCTCAGCTGGATTTGTGAATCTCAAAAATAGGTTCTGAGTGAACCAATCTACATAATCATCGATCATCCCAGCATCAACAACATGCTCCCGCATATCCCATGCTAAATGAACCAAATCCTCAATCTCTTGCCTCGCTGTCCTAAAATCAACAATAGGACCCCATAGTGATCTCTCAGCCTAAACCTGGGAATACATGGCTACACCCTATGGCATACCTTGAACATGCCCATACTATTGTAGTACTCTCTGGAAGAAAAATCTCTCAATAATATGTGGTGTTTGACCAATCATCCAACAAGGACTGCACATATAGGGAAGCTCAATCGCATCCTCTGGCCACGACTCACAACCTAGGTAAGGATGCCATATAACTTGATCCATATTTTCGATAACACAATGCCAATAATCCAACTTACCCATATGGGTATGCACTACCATGCCCTCATAAATCTAGGAAAATGGCCATCCCCGATCACGCTGACGTACTGTAATAGGTCGTGTCACTAGGAGATGCTCCCATGTCCAAAGATGAAGAAGAATAGCTCCTGCTAAAAGAGTAGAAGAACATCTATAAACAACTATATGCAACTCATGATAGAGCTACGCCAAGACACAGGATCCCCAATCAAAATGTCAAGGCTGATCCATTAAGTCCTCCAGAATAGGACCCCAGCCAACTGCAAATCTGTGACCTCACCTATCTAGTACGAGGAAACCTTTGATCAAGGCACCCAAAACTGCTGGCAAAATTGGAAAAGAATGGAATTGAGACCATGAATGTGATCATCACCAATGGTAGGATCCTAGAAGACCCGCCGACATGTTGCCCTGTCATACACCTGATCATAGAAAACCAACTCTCCTCGAGTCAGGATACGTAGGATGCGGTAAACATCCTCAGGGGTGATGGTCATCTCACCCATCGGTAAATGGAAGGTATTATGGTTAGAATGCCAATGCTCTGCCATAGCTATAAGGAGACCCCGATCCACTCAGAATCGAGGAAGAACGAGAAGGAAAGATAACCCACATCAACCTATATGTCTCTGATCAGGAGCACTCAAGTCATCTATCATACTGAAAGGACAAGGATATAAACCATGAACACCTGCAAAAAGCAAGTTCAATAACATTAGTTTTGAAATCAATTATCATTTGAATTATCCTAAGTCAATCAAACATTTACAAAAATCAAACCACAATCAATTTTCCTGATTCTATTCAAAGAGGATGGAAAATTCATCATCATCCATCATCTAAATCTAGATTGATGATCAAATATTCAGACTATAATTGAATCAAACTGACATCTTATGACTCACTACCAAATCAAGTTTATTACCTAAATCGATCACCTGATCGATGATGTTGAACAGTTTAGAAAACTAAGGCATTTTTAAAGTTTTCCTATTAGGGTAAAAGTGTTATTTCAAGGTTTAAAAGTGCTAAACACAAAAAGTACTATTTAAAAGTGTAAAAGTGCAATCAAAATCATCAAACGTGCCAAAAAGATTCATACACGCTAAAACTTTTCAAAAGAGCTATTTCACAACTTAAGAGCGCTATTACAGAGCTCAAAAGCAAAAATTCATGCATACACACTAATCTAAAATTCAAAAGCGTAATTCCACTTCGTGGACACGCTATTCAAATGTGCGAAAGTGCTAAAAACTATCAAACATGCTATTAAAAAGGGTAAACACACTATTTCATTTGAAAAATGTAAAAAAATAGGGTTTTTGCTAGAAAAATTCAAAATTATGGAAAACTAAAGCGTGAAATAAAAAACTAAGAGGTTTAGGCACTTACTGGAGGTCCGTGGATCGATGGCCGTAGATACCGTCGACCGTGCTCAAACCTATGCTCTCGAATCGGGATCACCATCGCAAAAAGCTCAAAAGGAGTGAGAGAAAAAAGTCAAATGTAAAAGTGAAAATGAATAGTAAAAATGACTTTTTACCCCTTTATATGGGCCATTTTGACCTTAAAAGGGCATCTTTGACTAGAAAATGCCCGCGGACCCAATTTTTTTTACCAAATTGGCCAAATCAGGAGCATTTAACATCACATGAATGCAAAATCATTATTGAAAATGAAATCAAAATTCAATATAAAATTGACCTAATCAACGCAAAATGACCTAAACCGTGAACTTTTTCAAACATCTCTCAAATTTCATTTCATTTTCGAGGGGGCATACACTCAGATAATCAGAAACAACAACAAATCATCAAATTAGGGGCACAACCATAAAATCAGAGTGTATTCTTTTATCAAAAAAAAAATTTGCTTATCAATCAAAAGGGGCATCAAACATCAAATCGAATCAAATCAGGTACCATATTAGGGAATTGTCATCAAATTGACCATCAGGACATCAATATCAATCAAACTTTATCAGAATCTACATCTTATATCGAACAACGAAATCGACCATCGATGGAATCAAGACTTCACATCAATTGAATCAAGATATTCTTTGAATTGACACGCTGCACATGTCAACTCAAAGAGGGGCATTTGTAATCACCTAAAAATGGACAAGATTATTTAAGTGAGAAATCAAGGCAAGGATCAACACAATTAAGTGCAATTAAATCAAATCAAAGACAAATTGCAATTGAACATTAATCCAAAATTAATTGAAAATCAAAAGCTATAAAATCAATTTAAATCAAATAAATCATGATAAATCAATAAATTATGTAATTTATCTAATTAATTACATAGTTCAATTTAAATTAAATCAACCCATTCAAGGGGTGCACATGACTAAACAAATTAAATAAAATCAATTGATTAATTCCTATTTTCTCTCAACACCACATGGGAGGAAAAAGCCTCAACCAATAGGAATTGAGAACCAAGCTCACATGGATCAAGCCTAAAATGAATCTCAATCACTCACTTGGAGGATGAATCTTGTCCACCCATTTTGTCTTGTCCCAAGCTTTGAGGAAAATCCATTTAAATTATCTCTAAAGGGTGGAACCAAGGACTTAACCCCAACTCAATCATGATTAACTCAACTACACCCCCTAGCCTTGCCAAAATCTATAAAAGCAAGGCATAATTCACTCATAAATCATCCACAAATCTGAAAATATCATCAAACTATTATCCTAATTTTCCTATTCTATGCAAAATTGGCTAAATCCATTTAGAGGCCTTTGTTTTTACCTTGTCGAGCATCCTTGAATTTTTTCATGGCTTCATGTCTGGTTTCTTGGCCTCTGCAATTTGTTTTATCCCCTAGTCTGCAGGTCTAAAAATTCATAAAAGTAGTCGTTGGAAGAAAAAAAACCCTAGAAAACCCTTTGGCCTATTATAATTCTTTGTTACTTTATCGGCCACTTAAAAACCCAAAACCCACGTGCGCTTTAATTTCCTTCGGTCACCAGTTCTCTAAGTTCTCCGGTGGTCTTTTTATGCGGGGGTCCCAATTCTGCAGGACCTGACAGTCATCATAAGTTTGCAAAGGATCTGTCAGAGGCTTGCGATCTTGTGACAACCATTAGATCTTCCAGGTATGCAGCGCTCCATTTGTTCAGTGGGTCCATTTCCATGTAGTCCGAGGTGTCCGCTTCTAGTTGGTCATGAGTTTTGTGACATGGAGAGGTGTCAGCGGGGCCCGGTGGCTATCTTTCCTCAAAGATCTGATGGTTGTCGCATGTTCACAAGGAATATTCCTTTCCCTTGCAATCATGCGACAGCCGTTGATGCTGCTTTATTGCCATGGCTCTAACAATGGGTCCTCTTTTTTTATGTGCTCACTCCTCATTGGCTAGGGTTTTGAGCAGGTGGAAGTTTTTCAGTGGGGTTAGCTTCCTCATAGGATTAAGTTCCGAGCAGGATTGATGATCATCGTTATACCACCAAGGTAAGATGCATGCTATTTAAGCTGGTGGTATAACGACAACCATCTAATGAAGATAAAGAAGGCCATGGGTCCGCGTTGTCAGATGAGCTGATGTGTAAAGCTTTTGATTGGTCGCGAGCTGGTGATGTGGAAATCTGTCAGTGGGGTCGAGTATCTTAGCGAGATGGCAGGGAAGAAAGATCTACGGTGGTTGTGTGATCGCATGGAATATTTTGAGCCCATGCGATCATGTGACCGCCATCTGATGCAGGGTCTAGGTTCCTTTGACTTCTAAGGTGTTGGTCTTCTCCGACGTGCTCATTTTCTATTGGGCACTGCTGATGACGTGGTCTTTTGACTTTTCAAGGGGCCCGCGACTGTTGTAAAATCAATATTAGCCACCTGATCTAACAAGAAATAAAAGGATCGACGATCACATTTTAAACCAAACCTAGGGTAGCTCAAAATAGATTCTTCAAGACATTTGCAGTTGAGAAGATAAGGAAGAGGTCTGGGCAGGCTGTCTTCAGTCATTTCTTGTCCCTAAGAAGTACCATTATGAGCATTCATGGCGAGACTTTATGGAGAAAGTTTGATGGATCCAGGTTGCTTATCTGCAGGTTGATTTCAGTACAAGGATGGGCATGCAAGTAAAATATCTGATCGGTTGAGATATTTGTAGAGTTACATTTATGATCAGACTTGACAAGTTTAGGGTTTGATTATTCTATTGAAAATCTTTGTAACCTTAGTTAGGTTTTTGACTCCTACCTACGTGCAGTTGAGATGTATATATTGTATTTTGGAGCCTTAGTGCTCGGAGAGTTCACATTTTGTAAAGGAGAGAGTTAGACAATTGTAAAAGAAATTCACCTTTCTTGAGAGTTATCTGTGGCATTTTCTCTGCCCTCTGGCTTCTACAATTGTAAATCTTTCATTGATGATTTAGATATTACAGAGGTATTTTGTGACATCTTTTCTGTCCCTATGCTTCCTTGTCTAAATTATCTCTTATTGAATCAAAGTATATGATGTTTTTGGTGGTATCTTAGGGTTCCTGATCCCTCTCTCTTTCTACAATTTTATGTATTATTGTGGCTGATTTTATTTGAATGCTCATGTGGGTATACCTCAACCCCCTGACTATATGTCTCATTCCTATACCGAGTTACAGAGGTGAATGTTTGTTTGTAGGTCATTAATTGTGTCTAAATCCCTTAGGAATGCTATTGTTTGTGAAATCCTTTCTTTCCCTAAATAGCCTCTTTTTATTGCAGACCCTTCTATGAAATACTTATGCAAACCTATTTAGTGAGTTGTGATCTCCTAGACCTAAGTTGTTCATTATTTTCATCCTCTATACTGAGATCCAAACCCTTCATTTTGGTGTATCACCTAGTAGGTAGTTTGCTTTTAGTCTTTTCCCTTTCCAAGCATTCCTTATATCCCTTTCCCTCAAAAGATTTACTTTCATGTCAAGAAGCAAATTAAGGTGATTATCCAAGAGGAACTAGCCTGGAACCTGGAGGTCTCATCTCAGTTAGCATAGGTCCCACAACCTGGAGATGATTCCCATGTTATACTAGGTTATCAAGACTATGAGAGCTTGAAACAAGGGTGCAAACTTAGTGTATAACACAAACCTCTTGCAAATTAGAGCTAGAAAGGCAAATATAGAAGCTAATTAGCATTTCAATTTGGCATTAATTATTTTAGCTTGCTTTATCATATCATTCTCATTCTAGGACTGTTACTAATAGAGGATTGCTAAGAGCTTTATCATTAGCATCCCTAGCTAGAGATCCATAGATTGCTTAATTGTCAATTTTTAGCTTAAATAGATTGCTATTTGTGGTAATTTAGTGTTAATTTTGAATTATTGATGATACTAACCCTATGAAGGTACTTTTTCTAGTACACAATATATATAAATTTTTTTATTTTTTTTTTTCATTCATATATATATTTATACTCTTATGTATTCAAATTCATACACACACACACACATATATAAATATGTATATACATATATTTACATATGTATATTTTGTTATGTTTATATATATATATATATATATATATATATATATATATATATATATATATATATATATATGATCAGTAAAAGGCCGAAGCCAATAATTTTATTAATCATAAAACCAATGATACAAGATACCTCGCTCAGTGCAAGTGCTGGTAGGAAAGAGCGGGGCTAAGAAAACCTCTAGCCTTGTCTTGGACCTTACTCTGGATTCTGATACATAATAGTTTAGGAGGGCATACCCTCCAAGACCAGACCCATCATATTAATATATTACAAATTGCAAAAGAAGCTATTCTATATCTTGTCTAAAGAGAATCTTGAATAGTTATATGCATGTCCATCCAGCGAGATTGGAAAACTTTCCTTCTAGGTTTTGCGCTTTTATATTTTGGTTTGATTCCTTTCTTATGTTTCCATTCTTAATTCCTTTCTTATGATGCCATTCTTGATTACAGACATTATTCCGCTCAAACTTAAGCTCCTCAAAATGCCTCTTGAGCCTTTAATACCTGAAATTCCTTAATTTTTGGCTAAGATCCTTGTTAGTATATTCATATTATTCTTTGTTACTAATCAAAATTCTACAGACTATTGGTAAGATAATACTTGTCAAATAGAGCCTTTTATTATAATTATTTGCTTAAAAGAAGATACATGTGCTTGTACCACCTGGTTATAAGCGTAATGTGGACTTCGCTGATTTTATTCCTGGATTATAACTAATAAGACTAACAATATATTCTTATGGAAGGTACACTACTTGGATACCAGATATATAAACCTATGATAATCTCATATCCTATTCTTTATAAGAAATTTGGACAAGACACGATGTTAATTCTTCTATTAAGATATGAATTATCCACTTTAGCTAACTTAACTGAATCTGTCTGCTTGGTAGAATGCATAAGAATTGATCTAAAAATCATTAAAAGATCAATGTAAAAATAGAGTGGTATCCATATCTTTCTATCATGGCCTTGTTACAGAGCACACATAGAAACATCCATAAACATGTATATTAACTCTTTTATATATATCACCATTTACATTATGCTATTATTCCAGATTCTTAAAATAGCAGCATCTTCATAGAAAAGAAGGTATATACCACATAGTCACCAAAGCAAATGAGCACCATAATACAAGAGAACTAAACAAAAGAGCACCATGATAATCTCTTTCCTGAAGCCAATATACATATAAATATATTGACTTCAAGATAACAGATTACCATGGTATTTACATCTGCATTAAAGCTATATCATGTAGCTAAAACATATTGCTCATGAGAAAATCATGAAGTTATAGTGGAGGTTGTCAGTCCCAAAATTTGGTTTTTAAAGGATCATTATGAAATCCATTTGTCATGGAATTATATTCTATCATTATCTTACTAAAATTGAATATCTTTGACTAAAAGAAAAGAACCATTTGTTTCAATCCACATTTTACTGAATTAGTCCATCTTTGTTTCCTAAATCATTAAATGGGAGATGTACATAGGGCCTTGCTACCACCTATTCATGAAATCTAATAGTGCATTCTAACTGCAAATACATAGAGGTACTCATTTGAATCTAATAACACATTCTAACCACATATATATACCGAAGCCTTTCTATATTAAGTATATCTCTGTTGAGACATTTGTCCTAAACTTGCACTCAAGTTTTCAAGCCAATGTAAAATTAAAACTGTAATGATACCATTAATATCGAATCCTTGAGTCTTATTTGGATAATGCTTATACAAATCTATTTATATTCTAGTCAGTATTAGTATTAGATACATTGATTACTAAATGTATATCTGTAAAACTATTATTACCACATGTTCTCAACTAGTTTGCATTTTTGCTATAGCTAGTTGCATCAAACAATTACCTGGATGTTTTAAAAGTCCTATGGTATATCCCTTAATTTTACATTATTGTTTGTTAATATAATTTAGAACAACAAAGTGGGGGGGTGAATCAGTTGTTCTCAAGTCCTGATGTATAAAACAATCTCAAAAACTTATCCTTAAATCAGATCCAAAACCAAAACAAACTCGGTCATCACTGATTCAATAATAGAAACATCTAACAATGTAGTCAACTACCCAGCTATAACTTAACTTGTAAAACATAGCAATGTTCAGATCTAAACATTCACACAAGTATAAACACCGGGATTTATAGTGGAAACCCAATTTGGGAAAAACCACTTTGTAACATGCTACTATTATTTTCACTCTTCTGAAGTGAGCTCAATAAAAAGCCAACCTTATCAAAGGTTACAATACACACTGTCAAATGTGACCCAATTAAAGGATTTCAATCACCTTGTTAAAAGTGAGCCTAGTCTTAGGACTTACATACACTCCATTAGAATGCAACCTTGTTCAAAGGATTTAACATATGACTATTAGGTCAACCTCTGTTAAAAGGATTTTGACTGTTACAATGGTTAGAAAGTAGCAACAGTATTATCTAAAAAATATACATCTCACTTTGCAAATATCAGATCTGATTCTATACACTAATGTTGGTTTACTGACTTTGAAACTTTGTCATTTCCATCTCTGATCTGCTCGGAACTTATCTTCAAGCAATCACCACACTTCTCCTTCAGCCTTTTCTGCTTATTCAGTCAATAAAACTTTTCTCTTCCAGCATTCTCTGTTCACCATGTGCATACATATCACAATGTTCAGGTTCCCTTATATTTTCCTCAATTAGGTTATGATGCAGGAGCATCCTGGGTGTAAGAGCAATCTTGCATCACCCAAAAATATTTCTGTTTTTGTATTCAATAAGGGCTATTTTGTGCAGAGCTGCTATTTATGGAAAGTTACTATTTTTGGTAATTTTTTGTATGTGCTCAGAATGATCTGATTTCTTTCTCGGAGGTTGATTTTGGTCATATAAGTCTGCCAGTAAAGTTTCATTGCCAAATCAAGTGTATATTGGAAGATATTGAAGATTTTCGGTATTGGCAGCAGGGTACAGAAACTTTGAACTCAGTTTTGAAGGCTTTAGAGGCCCCGGATGAGGTCGAAAATTTGGGTGAAGGGCGCTTGCGCCGGTCAAGCCTGTAGAGCGCTTCGTGGCGTTTCTGAAATGGGGTTATAATAGCCGATCGGGTCAACTGGTGATGACTTATGGTCTTCGGAAGTTGGGCCACCCGAAATGGCAAAAAATAATTTTCTTCAAAATTTCTGTTCGGGTTTCAAAGGTTATCTTGAGCCGACTATGATGTAATAAAATGTAAAATAAAATAATTCTAAGTTTGGTCGGCCTTATTGGCTAAAATTCTGGAACCTTCCCAGGCGGTGGAATTGCCTATATAAGGAAGGCTGTATTATTGTCTTAGGCAGTTCGGAATAATTCTGGGTAGTAGATCTGGGTATTGATTCGAGGCTTTGTCCTACAGAATATTGTAAGGGAATGCCCATGTGGCTTTGCATATTGTAATTCTGAAAGTTTGTAATTCCACATTTGTGGAGATAATAAGAAGCCAATTTTCTGTTCTTGCATATTACTGTTGTTGTTTCTCTATTTATGTTATGTGTTTGTGGTATTAAGGGGAGCACCCTTCATCAAGTGGTATCAGAGCAGATTTTCTTGAGTGTGTAAACAGATCGCCGACTGTGAGGCAGTTTGCACCAGGACCGTGGTTAGGGTTTCAGCGCGCATCGCGAAAATGCCTCCACGAAGAGAATGTGGCGGAAGAGCTGGTGCTGTGACACCTGAGGTAAGAGAGCTGCAGAGACAAGTGCGAGCATTGCAAGAAGAGATTCGCAGAGGAATGAATCTTAATGTCAGAGATGAAAGCAAGGATGAAGCCAAAGAAGAATATCAAGAAGGAGAAGTTGAAATTGTGAACCAGGAGGAAGAAAGACTTTTTCGGGCGATTTCCAAGATTGGGAAAAGACCTAAGATTGAGGTTCCTACATTTTATAAAAATCTTAACCCAGAGGAATTGATCGACTGGATCAATGAATGTGAAGAATATTTTGAGTATGAAGATGTTGAGGATCCTGATAGGGTCAAATTTGCGAAGGCCAGACTGAAAGGTCATGCGAAGATATGGCGGCAAGAGATTCAGTTGGAGCGAAATAGAAAGGGAAAGGAGAAAATCACGAGATGGGATCGGATGGTGGATAAATTAAAGCGACAGTTCATTCCTATTGATTACGAGCTTGACCTGCTGAAGAAAATGCAAAGTTTGAAGCAAGCAGGAAGATCTGTTCAGGAGTATACAGAAGAGTTCTATCGACTTCTCATCAGAACAGGCCATGCAGAAGCTGATAAAGAGAAAGTTGCCCGATACCTTAATGGGTTAAGGCCAAGCATTCAGGAGGAGCTGAATCTGGTTCGAATGAACAGTATTGAAGAGGCATACCAGTTTGCCCTAAAAGTAGAGGAAAAGCTGAACAAGAAGTTTGAGAGCAGACAAAATGGAAGAGGTCGCGGTGGACGGTCATATGGTGGCCGAAATGAAGATCCGAAAAAGAAAGATGAGGCCAGTAGCAGTCAGAATCAACGCGGAAATAATTCCAATCGCTTCCAGGATCAGAATAATAGAGATCAGAGAGGAAGAGGAAGAGGACAAGGATCTGGAAGAGGTGGCTTCCGTGGAATATGTTTTCACTGTGGAGAAGAAGGTCATAGGGCATTTGAATGTCCTCAGCGCCAAGGCAGAACAGACAGGAGAAATGAATGCCAGGCCAGAGTTGCACATGTAGATGAAGATGCCAGATCATCAAATTCTAAAGATGTTGAAAGAGGAGAAACGTTGATTAACAGAAGAGTCCTGTTGAGTGGTGAGAATGAACCTGAGCAAAGGAGGAACCTGTTTCGCACTAGATGCAAGTGTGAGGGTAAATGCTGTGATGTGATTATCGATAGTGGAAGCACTGACAATTTGGTGTCAGAAGAGATGGTGACAAAGTTGAAGCTCAAGAGACAGAAACACCCACATCCATATCGGATTGCCTGGGTACAGGATGACCACAAGGTTATGGTCAATGAACAATGCCTGGTGAAGTTCAAGATTGGCGGATACCAAGATGAGGTATTGTGTGATATCATATCTATGGATGCATGTCATATGTTGTTGGGTAGACCATGGCAGTTTGACAGATGTGCTGTACATGATGGTCGTGCGAATACCTATTCCCTGACAAAGGATGGAGTACGACATAAGCTAAAACCATTGAAGGAGACTGAAGAAAAGGTATGTGGTAATGCAAGGATAACTTTTGTTGATGGAAGAAATTTTCTAGATGGTATGAGGCACGAGCATGTATGTTTTTCTTTAATTCCAAAAGCTGGTAAAGAGGAAGTAGAAGATGTTCCTGTAGAAGTTGCAGATTTGTTGAATGAGTTTCAGGATATTGTATCCGATAACGTGCCTGATGGATTACCACCAGTCAGGAAGATCAGTCATCAGATGGACTTGATTCCAGGAGCGAGTTTGCCGAATAAGGCAGCACACAGAATGACACCTACAAAAAGTGAGGAGTTGAACAGACAAGTACATGAACTGTTACAGAAAGGATTGATCCGTGAGAGTCTGAGTCCCTGTGCTGTACCAGCGGTATTAGCACCAAAGAAGAATGGAGAATGGAGGATGTGTACAGATTCTAGGGCAATAAACAAGATCACAATCAAGTACAGGTTTCCATTGCCACGAATGGATGATATTATGGACTGTTTGAGTGGAGCTGTGTATTTCTCAAAGATAGATCTGAAGAGTGGATATCATCAGATTCGGATCAGAGAAGGAGATGAATGGAAGACTACCTTCAAGACAAAGGAAGGACTGTATGAGTGGTTAGTCATGCCTTTTGGGCTAACCAATGCACCGAGCACTTTCATGCGGCTCATGAACGAGGTTCTGAAAGAATTTCTGGGTAAGTTTGTCATTGTTTACCTAGATGATATTTTGATCTTTAGTAAGACATTGGATGAGCATATGATGCATATTCATATGGTATTTGAGAAGTTGAGAGAAGAGAAATTGTTGATTAATTTGAAGAAGTGCAGTTTTGTGAAGAAAGAGTTAGTGTATTTGGGATTTGTAGTTTCAGCAGAAGGTCTAAAAATGGACCCAGAGAAGGTACAGGCTATCCTTGAATGGCCTACTCCAAGGAGTGCTACTGAGGTAAGATCTTTTCATGGTCTAGCTAGCTTTTACAGAAAGTTTATCAAAAATTTTAGCAGTATTTGTGGACCCTTGACTGAAACAATGAGAGGGGATAGAAAAGAGTTTAAGTGGACTAAAGGAGCAGAAAAGAGTTTTCAATTATTGAAACAAAAAGTTACAGAACAACCTGTTTTAGCACTTCCAGATTTTAATAAGGTGTTTCAAGTAGATTGTGATGCTAGTGGTACTGCAATAGGAGCTGTTATGAGCCAAGAAGGTAAACCTATTGCTTATTTCAGTGAGAAGTTAAATGATGCCAAGAGGAAATATTATGTTTATGATCAAGAATTTTATGCTATAGTTCAGGCATTAAAGAAGTGGAGACATTATCTGCTTCCTAAGGAGTTTTTTTTGTATACTGATCATCAAGCTTTGCAATATTTGAATAGTCAAAGAAAATTGAATCAAAGGCATTTGAAATGGGTTGAGTTTTTGCAGAGTTATACATTTGTTTTGAAACACAGGAGTGGAAAGTCTAATAGGGTTGCAGATGCTCTTAGCAGAAGGCAACTATTGCTGACAGAAATGCAGATTAAAGTGGTTGGGTTCAAGGAACTCAAGAATTTGTATCCAGAGGATCCTGATTTTGGTGAAGCTTGGAAAGCTTGTACAGAACCTGTTACTCTAGACAGGACAAAATGGTTGGATTTCATCATCCAGGATGATATGCTATTCAGAGGGAGTCAGTTGTGCATTCCACGAAGTTCTATGAGGGAGAATCTCATCAAGGAGAAGCATAGCGGAGGATTGGCTGGATATTTTGGTCGTGATAAAACTCTTGGCTTGGTTAGTGAGAATTATTATTGGCCACAGTTGCAGCAAGATGTGAAGAAGTTTGTACAGAGTTGCAGAGTATGTCAGATGGCGAAAGGAGTGAAGCAGAATACAGGGTTGTATCAGCCATTACCTGTACCAGAGAAGCCTTGGGAGGATATCAGTATGGACTTTGTTCTTGGTTTACCGAGGACACAGCGGGGACATGATTCAATTTTTGTAGTAGTTGACAGATTTTCGAAGATGGCACATTTCATTCCCTGCAAGAAGACTAATGATGCTGTTCATGTAGCAGAATTATTTTTCAGAGAAGTAGTGAGACTTCATGGTTTACCAAAGACCATAGTTTCAGATCGGGACACTAAGTTTGTTGGATATTTCTGGCGTACATTGTGGAAGAAGTTGAAGACAGATTTGAAGTTTAGTTCATCACATCATCCACAGACTGATGGACAGACAGAGGTGGTGAATAGAAGTTTGGGAAATTTGCTGAGATGTTTGGTTGGAGATAAGCCAACAGGATGGGATTTGATTTTACCACAGGCAGAATTTGCATACAATAATTCTGTCAACAGGAGCACTGGTAAATCACCATTCCAGATTGTATATGGAAGTAGTCCAAGAAATGCATCTGAATTAAGGAAGATAGATAAAGGAGAAATAAGTAGTGCTGAGGCTGAGGATTTTGCAGAACATTTGAAGAACATCCATGGAGAGGTGAGGAAGCATATTACCAAGATGAACGCACAGTATAAGGCTAAGGCAGATGAGAAAAGGAGGTATAAAGAATTTCAGGCTGGTGATGAAGTCATGGTTCATTTGCGGAAGGAGCGGTTTTCAGTGGGTACATATAACAAGCTGAAAATGAAGAAGTTTGGACCATGCAGGATACTGAAGAAACATGATTCAGGAAACGCATATGAGGTAGAATTGCCTACTGAGCTAAATATTTCACCAATTTTTAACATTTCAGATCTGACAGAGTATCATGAAAGAGGTGTTGAAGATGAGATCACAACAGCACAGTGGAGTATTCCAGCAACTAGTTCAGACACTAAGGAGATCGAAGATATACTGGACAGTCGTGTTGGTAGAAGCACAAGGAACATGACATATGAAGAATATCTGGTCAAGTGGAAAGGATGACCTGTTGAAGATTCATCATGGTTGACAAAGGAGGAGGTTAGCCGTCTTGGTTTTCCTCTGCACACCTGAGTCGTGACAGGGTCACTTCTCCAATTACCCCGGGTGTCTGATGCAGGAGCATCCTGGGTGTAAGAGCAATCTTGCATCACCCAAAAATATTTCTGTTTTTGTATTCAATAAGGGCTATTTTGTGCAGAGCTGCTATTTATGGAAAGTTACTATTTTTGGTAATTTTTTGTATGTGCTCAGAATGATCTGATTTCTTTCTCGAAGGTTGATTTTGGTCATATAAGTCTGCCAGTAAAGTTTCATTGCCAGATCAAGTGTATATTGGAAGATATTGAAGATTTTCGGTATTGGCAGCAGGGTACAGAAACTTTGAACTCAGTTTTGAAGGCTTTAGAGGCCCCGGATGAGGTCAAAAATTTGGAGGACAGGCGCTTGCGCCGGTCAAGCCTGTAGAGCGCTTCGTGGCATTTCCGAAATGGGGTTATAATAGCCGATCGGGTCAACTGTGATGACTTATGGTCTTCGGAAGTTGGGCCACCCGAAATGGCAAAAAATAATTTTCTTCAAAATTTCTGTTCGGGTTTCAAAGGTTATCTTGAGCCGACTATGATGTAATAAAATGTAAAATAAAATAATTCTAAGTTTGGTCGGCCTTATTGGCTAAAATTCTGGAACCTTCCCAGGCGGTGGAATTGCCTATATAAGGAAGGCTGTATTATTGTCTTAGGCAGTTCGGAATAATTTTGGGTAGTAGATCTGGGTATTGATTCGAGGCTTTGTCCTACAGAATATTGTAAGGGAATGCCCATGTGGCTTTGCATATTGTAATTCTGAAAGTTTGTAATTCCACATTTGTGGAGATAATAAGAAGCCAATTTTCTGTTCTTGCATATTACTGTTGTTGTTTCTCTATTTCTGTTATGTGTTTGTGGTATTAAGGGAGCACCCTTCATCAGGTTAACTCATCTTTTGCTACTCAATCTCAATCGTAGATCTTAGGATTAGGTCAAATTCATTTAATCTACCTGCTTTATGTTCTTCAACTCCTTTTCTAAAATCATCTCAAATCTCATAAAGATTTACAATAAAACATTTTACAATGCATTTAATCCTTCCAAACAATCAATAAATAAAGTCAACACATTTTACATAATCCAAGAATTCAACAATGTCGGCTCCAAAATTAAATTCTCTTCAAATATAAAATTGTTAATGCTCAATCAATATTGTGATTGTTCACTCAGTCTTCATGTAGAACGCTTAGTCAATACTAAAACTATTTCCTCAGCTTGCACTATCTTCCTCGACAATTTACTAATGCTCGGTCAACACTATAATTTTGCTCGCCATATACTAACTCGGTCGACACTAACATCACTTGGCTTAAACATGATTTTTCCATTCTTTTCTCGGTTAAGCCTACCAGTTTAGTCTTCAGTCTTATTAAGATAAACAATACATTATCTCATCATAGTGCAACATAGTCAAGTACACTTTGTAGTATCAAGATAACTCAACCTTCCCTAGGTGCTATTGTTACTAACCTTGATTAGCCCCTTAGCAACACTCAAATAGATATAGTACTTTCCTAAGTAGCAACAGTCTTACCAAGTAAGGTTTGACATCAATGACAATACAACAATTGTTTCATTTAGTTTCCAATAATTTTTACCTCACTACTAGATATTCAGAATGGGGGTTACTTGATGCTAGGAAAATTACAAGCTACCCAAATGGGGGTTACTTGATGCTAGGAAAATTTGCCTTAGCAAATGAGCTAAAACATAGGAGGGCAGAGAAAAAGTTGAGCCAGATGAATAGAGGGTTCGACAAATAACCTATTCATGAAACCATATTCCTTTACTACCTGAGCCTCTTTTAAAATGCTCACTCCCCGAAATATTATATTTTTCTATTAATCCATATAGTCCTGTTATATCAAACCACCTCCTCTTATCTTTATAACTCAGGAATAATCCATACATTCAGCCTCTCCAAAGGAAAGCTCATCGAAGTTCATGGCATCTTAATCAATATTATCCAAATAGTAGGAAATTCTAAAGAAACTGTAACTAAACATAATATTACTTTAAATCATACCAAGGACATGTAGTGAGTATTTGAAGTGCTTATGAGAAAAATCCAAAAAACAAGAGTAATATTCATCACTAAAACCTTGTTGAAGAATCAAATCCAAAAC
>BSBK01013218.1:0-7500 GCA_027943335.1 Chamaecyparis obtusa
GATCTTGATAGGGTCAAATTTAAGAAGGCTAGATTGGAAAGGTCATGAGAAGATCTGGTGGCAAGAAATTCAATTGGAGTGAAATAGAAGAGGGAAAGATAAAATCACAAGATGGGATCGGATGGTGGATAAATTGAAGTGACAGTTCATTCCCATTGCTTATGAGCTTGACCTACTAAGAAAATGCAAAGTTTGAAGCAAGCAGGAAGATCTGTTCAGGAGTATACAGAGGAGTTCTATTGACTCCTCATCAGAATAGGCCATGCAGAAGCTGATAAGGAGAAATTTGCCCGATACCTTAATGGGTTAAGACCAAGCATTCAGGAGGAGTTGAATCTGGTTCAAATGAATAGTATTGAGGAGGCATACCAGTTTGACCTTAAAGTAGAGGAAAAGCTGAACAAGAAGTTTGAGAGTAGACAAAATGGAAGAGGTCATGGTGGAAGATCTGGTGGATGGTCATATGGTGGCCGAAATGAAGATCCAAAAAAGAAGGATGAGGCCAGTAGCAGTCAGAATCAGAGAGGAAATAATTCCAATCATTTCCAAGATTAGAGTAATAGACATCAGAGAGGAAGAGGACGAGGAAAGGATCTGGAAGAGGAGGTTTCCATGGAACATGTTTTCACTATGGAGAAGAAGGTCATAGGGCATTTGAATGTCCTCAGTGCCAAGGCAGAATAGACACAAGAAATGAAGGCCAGGCCAGAGTTGCACATGTAGATGAAGATGCTAGATCATCAAATTCTGAAGATGCTAAAAGAGGAGAAACACTAATTAACAGAAGAGTCTTGCTGAGTGGTGAGAATGAACCTAAACAAAGGAGGAGCCTATTTCACATTAGATGTAAGTGTGAGGGTAAATGCTATGATGTGATTATCGATAGTGGAAGCACTGACAATTTGGTGTTAGAAGAGATGCTGACAAAGTTGAAGCTCAAGAGATAAAAACACCCACATCCATATCGGATTGCCTGGGTGCAAGATGACCACAAGGTGCTCATGCCTCATACCATCTAGGAAATTTCTTCCATCAACAAAAGTTATCCTTGCATTACCACATACCTTTTCTTCAGTCTCCTTCAATGGTTTTAGCTTATGTCGCACTCCATCCTTTGTCAGGGAATAGGTATTCGCATGACCATCATGTACAGCACATCTGTCAAACTGCCATGGTCTACCCAACAACATATGACATGCATCCATAGATATGATATCACATAGTACCTCATCTTGGTACCCGCCGATCTTGAACTTCACTAGGCATTGTTCATTGACCATGACCTTGTGGTCATCCTGTACCCAGGCAATCCGATATGGATATGGGTGTTTCTATCTCTTGAGCTTCAACTTTGTCACCATCTCTTCTGACACCAAATTGTTAGTGCTTCCACTATCAATAATCACATCACAACATTTACCTTCACACTTGCACCTGGTGCGAAACAGGCTCCTCCTTTGCTCAGGTTCATTCTCACCACTCAACAGGACTCTTCTATTAATCAATGTTTCTCCTCTTTCAGCATCTTCAGAATTTGATGATCTGGCATCTTCATCTACATGTGCAACTCTAGCCTGGCCTTCATTTCTCCTGTCTATTCTGCCTTGGCGCTGAGGACATTCAAATGCCCTATGACCTTCTTCTCCACAGTGAAAACATGTTCCACGGAAGCCACCTCTTCCGGATCCTTGTGCTCTTCCTCTTCCTCTCTGATCTCTATTATTCTGATCCTGAAAGTGATTGAAATTATTTCCTCGCTGATTTTGACTGCTACTGGCCTCATCCTTCTTTTTTGGATCTTCATTTCAGCCACCATATGACCGTCCACCAGATCGTCCACCGCGACCTCTTCCATTTTGTCTGCTCTCGAACTTCTTGTTTAGCTTTTCTTCTACTTTTAGGAAAATTGGTATGCCTCCTCAATACTGTTCATTCGAACCAGATTCAACTCCTCCTGAATGCTTGGCCTTAACCCATTAAGGTATCGGGCAACTTTCTCCTTATCAGCTTCGGCATGGCCTGTTCTGATGAGGAGTCGATAGAACTCCTCTGTATACTCCTGAATAGATTTTCCTGCTTGCTTCAAACTTTGCATTTTCTTCAGTAGGTCAAGCTCATAATCAACAGGAATGAACTGTCGCTTCAATTTTTCCACCATCCGATCTCATCTTGTGATTTTATCTTTCCCTCTTCTATTTCGCTCTAATTGAATTTCTTGCCACCAGATCTTTGCATGACCTTTTAGTCTGGCCTTCGCAAATTTGACCCTATCAGGATCCTCAACATCTTCATACTCAAAATACTCCTCACATTCATTGATCCAGTCGATCAATTCCTCTGGGTTAAGATTTCCAGAAAATGTAGGAACCTCAATCTTAGGTCTTTTCCCAATCTTGGAAATCACCCGAAAAAGTCTTTCTTCCTCCTGGTTCACAATTTCAACTTCTCCTTCTTGATATTCTTCTTCGGCTTCATCCTCGCTTTCATCTCTGACATTAAGATTCATTCCTCTGCGAATCTCTTCTTGCAATGCTCGCACTTGTCTCTGTAGCTCTCTGACCTCAGGTGTTACAACACCAGCTCTTCCGCCACGTTCCCTTCGTGGAGGCATTTTCGCGATGCGCGCTGAAACCCTAGCCACGGTCCTAGTGCAAACTGCCTCATAGTCGGTGATCTGTTTACACACTCAAGAACTCCTGCTCTGATACCACTTGATGAAGGGTGCTCCCCTTAATACCACAAACACATAACAGATATAGAGAAACAACAACAATATGCAAGACCAGAAAATTGGCTTCTTATTATCTCCACAAATGTGGAATTACAAACTTTCAGAATTACAATATGCAAAGCCACATGGGCATTCTCTTACAATATTCTGTAGGACAAAGCTTCGAATCAATACCCAGATCTACTACCCAGAACTATTCTGAACTGCCTAATACAATAATACAGCCTTCCTTATATAGGCAATTTTCCACCGCCTGGGAAGGTTCCAGAATTTTAGCCAATAAGGCCGACCAAACTTAGAATTATTTTATTTTACATTACATCATAGTCGGCTCAAGATAACCTTTGAAACCCGAACAGAAATTTTGAAGAAAATTATTTTTCGCCATTTCAGGTGACCCAACTTTCGAAGACCATAAGTCATCACCCGTTGACCCGCTCGGCTATCATAACCCCATTTCAGAAATGCCACGAAGTGCTCTACAGGCTTGACCGGCGTAAGCGCCCATCACCCAAATTTTTGACCTCATCCGGGGTCTCTAAAGCCTTCAAAACTGAGTTCAAAGTTTCTGTACCCTGCTGCCAATACCGAAAATCTTCAATATCTTCCAATATACACTTGATCTGGCAATGAAACTTTACTGGCAGACTTATATGACCAAAATGAACCTCCAAGAAAGAAATCATATCATTCTGAGCACATACAAAAATTACCAAAAATAGTAACTTTCCATAAATAGCAGCTCTGCACAAAATAGCCCTTATTGAATACAAAAATAGAAATATTTTTGGGTGATGCAAGATTGCTCTTACACCCAGGATGCTCCTGCATCAATTATTATTGGCCATAATTGCAGCAAGATGTGAAGAAGTTTGTACAGAGTTGCAGAGTATGTCAGATGGCAAAAGGAGTGAAGCAGAATATAGGGTTGTATCAGCCGTTACCTTTACCAAAGAAGCCTTGGGAGGATATCAGTATGGACTTTGTTCTTGGTTTACTGAGGACACAGCGGGGACATGATTCAATTTTTGTAGTTGTTGACAGATTTTTGAAGATGGCACATTTCATTCCCTGCAAAAAGACTAATGATGCTATTCATGTAGCATAATTGTTTTTCAGAGAAGTGGTGAGACTACATGGTTTGCCAAAGACCATAGTTTCAGATAGAGACACTAAGTTTGTTGGATATTTCTGGCATACATTGTGGAAGAAGTTGAAGACAGATTTGAAGTTCAGTTCATCACATTATCCATAGACTGATGGATAGACAGAGGTGGTGAATAGAAGTTTGGGAAATCTGCTAAGATGTTTGGTTGGAGATAAGCCAACAGGATGGGATTTGATTTTACCACAGGCAGAATTTGAATACAATAATTCTGTCAATAAGAGCACTGGTAAATCACCATTCCAAATTGTCTATGGAAGTAGTCCAAAAAATGCATCTGAATTGAGAAAGATAGATAAAGGAGAAATAAGTAGTGCTGAAGCTGAGGATTTTGCAGAACACTTGAAGAACATCCATGAGGAGGTGAGGAAGCATATTACCAAGATGAATGCACAGTATAAGGCTAAGGCAGATGAGAAAAGGAGGCATAAGGAATTTTAGGTTGGAGATGAAGTCATGGTTCATTTGCGGAAGGAGCAATTTTCAGTTGGTACATATAACAAGCTGAAAATGAAGAAGTTTGGACCATGTAAGATATTGAAGAAGCATGATTCTAGTAATGCATATGAGGTAGAATTGCCTAGTGAGATAAATATTTCACTAGTGTTTAACATTTCAGATTTGATAGAGTATCACGAAGGAGGTGTTGAAGATGAGGTTGCAGCAACACAGTGGAGTATTACAGCAACTAGTTCAGATTTCAAGGAGATTGAAGACATACTGGACAGTCATGTTGGCAGAAGCACAAGGAATAGGACATATGAAGAGTATTTGGTCAAATGGAAAGGATGACCCATTGAAGATTCATCATGGCTAACAAAGGAGGAGGTTAACCATCTTGGTTTTCCTCTGCACACTTGAGTCATGATAGGGTCACTTCTCAAATTACCCCGGGTGTCTGATGCAGGAGCATCCTGGGTGTAAGAGCAATCTTGCATCACCCAAAAATATTTCTATTTTTGTATTCAATAAGGGCTATCTTGTGCAGAGTTGCTATTTATGGAAACTTGCTATTTTTAGTAAGTTGGTCTTACAATCTCGGAATGTTCTAATTTTACATATGGAGGTTCATCTCAGTCATATCAGCCTGCTAGCAAAGTTTCATGGCTAGATTAGATCTAGTTTTGAAGATATTGAAGATTTTCGATATTGGTAGCAGGGTACAGAAACTTCAAACTCAGTTTTGAAGGCTTTAGAGGCCTCGGATGAGGTTGAAAATTTGGGTGACAAGTTTTTTGCACCAGTCAAGCCTGTAGAGCGCTTTGTGGTATTTCCAAAATGGGGTTATAATAGCCAATTGGGTCAACGGGTGATGACTTATGGTCTTTGGAAGTTGAGTCACCTGAAATGGTAGAAAATAATTTTTCTTCAAAATTTATGTTTGGGTTTCAAAACTCATTTTGAGCCGACTTTGATGTAATAAATTGTAAAATAAAATAATTATAAGTTTGGTTGGCCCTAAGGGCTAAATTTCTAGAACCTTCTCAGGCGGTGGAAATTGCCTATATAAAGAAGGCCCATAGTGTTGTCTAGGGAGTTTTGGGTAGTAGATCTGGGTATTGATTCGAGGCTTTATCCTATAGAATATTGTAAGGGAATGCCCATGTGGCTTTCCATATTGTAATTCTAAAAATTTGTAATTCCACATTTGTGGAGATAATAAGAAGCCAATTTTCTGTTCTTGCATATTATTGTTGTTGTTTCTCTATTTCTGTTATGTGTTTGTGGTATTAAGGGGAGCACCTTTCATCAAGAACAATGCCATCTGGTTTGTGCCAGACTTCTAATCCAAGGAAGTAATGTAATAGACATAAGTCTTTCATATTAAATTTTGAGGATAGATCCTTCTTGCATAGATCAATAAGGTGATCCTCTCCTATAATCAATAGATCATCATCAACATATAATATTAATATTAACATATCAGCTTTTCTTTGGTTGAAGTAGAGATTTGGGTCTGTATCTTTCTTTGAGAAGCCTAATCAATGAGGTAACTATCAATTCTTTCATACCAATCTCTGGGAGACTATTTAAGTCCATACAAAGCCTTCTTTAATTTACACACATGTGATTTTGTATTGTGGATCTCAAATCCTTTAGGTTTCTCTAAGTAGACATCTTCTTTAATAACTGCAATGGGAAGACTGCTTTGACTAAGGTATATCGTGCAATTGGTGCAAAATTTTCTTCATAGCGAGTTGCCTCCTTCTATGAAAAACCTCTAGCTACAAATATTTCTTTGTGTTTTTCTATACTGCCATCTCTAGCATGCTTGATTTTGAATAGCCACTTAGAAGAAGCGATAGATTTTTATTTTTCCATAGGTATTATCAACTATGCATCATGCTTTAAGAAGGACTGGTACTCCTCTCTCATGTCATCTTTCCATACATGGTACTCGAGAGCTTTTATAATATTAACATTTTCTAATTTGATGAATTCACTCATCAAAGCTACATAAATAGAGAATCTCTTAGGTTTTTTACTCTCTCTAAAATTCCTAGATGGAGTTTCATAAGAATTTTCTTCTTCCATTGTCTTAGTACCCTAGAGTCATCTCTTCTTAGAATTTTCCAATGATGCAATATTTTCTTCACTTCCATCTTCCTCAAGATACTCCCTCTGAATCTCGAGAGTGGAATCCTCTTCTAGGTCTATTGGGGAAGTTTGATTTTTTACTCAATAGAATTTATAGCTCTTTTAAAATTTGTTTCTTCCTCAAGGATCACATCTCTTATTAGTTCAATTTGTCTTTGACTAGGCGCATATATTCTAGAAGTTTTTGAGGTTTCACTATAGCCTAAAAAAATACCTTTTCTCCCAAAATGTACTAGCTTAGTTCTTTTCTCTTTGAGCACATGAATGTAGACAGGACAACTAAATAGCCTCAAGTGATTGATGCCTCATTTAACACCAGTGAAAGATTCTTCAAGAGTTTTGTAACCAATATGGGAGTCACAAAATTTGTTCTGTATGTAGATAGAAATATTAGAGGCTTCTACCCAAAGTGATGTTTCTATGTTTTGATCAAGTAACATTTCCCTAGTACCTTCTACAATGGCTTCATTTTTCCTTTTAGAAACCCCTTTTTGTTGACATTTATAGGGTACAATCAACTCCCTCTTAATCCTAGCATTTTACAAAATTATTTAATAATATCTGATGTGTATTCTCTCCCATTATCTCCCCTTAATATTTTAACTTTCTTCCCAGAAGAGTATTATGTAAGGAATTTGAATTCCTTAAACCTTCTAAGGATCTCCTCAAATTCTTTACATTTGAGCAAATAGATTCAAGTTTTTCTGGAGAAGTCATCAACAAATATTACATAACATAGGAAACACCCTAAAGAAGGTATGGATGTGGGTTCACAAAAATTTGAGTGGACTAATTCTAATACATCATTTATTTTAATTTGGAAAGACCTTTTTTGTGTTGTTCCATAACACAAACCTCTTGGATGCCCCTGAATGATATTGTTTGAGTTTGGGTTAACCTATGACTTGTTTTTCCATAGAAGATAGGGCACAAAAATGGAGGTTTCCTAATATCCTATGCCAAATTTCATTAGTCTACTATTTCATGAATTAGGGAAAGATTTGGC
>BSBK01013218.1:12500-105000 GCA_027943335.1 Chamaecyparis obtusa
AAGCTACTAAATCTTCTATATTCCAAATCTGATTCTAGATCCCATGCCCCAACTCCCACTGGATACTACCTAAATAACTACTCAACCATCCTCTTAAATGCTAAATCCTAGCCACAAGTTGGCTTTACAAAATATACAAATATTAAATGCAAAACATCACTCAACTCTCAAATAGCCTTATAATAAATAAATATCCAAGTCAGCATCCAAATCCACATAGGAGAATGCAACATGCCATATCTAGGTCCCCACACATCCAATGGTCAATCCATAACTCGAGGACCATGACCCAAATCAACAGAACTAGTCAGCCAAGTCGATCCATCTGAAAAACCAAGTCGGTAAGCAAGAACACCAAGCAACAGAGAAATAACTAAGAGCCAATCAGCCGACCACACCAAGCATGACCGAGCAACACATTTATCACTAATTGTCAAGAGTAACCGATGCCTTCAGTTACTAAGCATTCTTTTGAGATTGAAAACTCTGATAACCACTGAAACCAAGCAATCCAGTCTCCAAAACCGAGCAAGTACTCAAACAAATGAGATCAAAACTACCAATCTACCTTCAAAGAAAAACATGTTTTTGGTTGATATAGGATTTCCAAGAATCTTAGGATGCTCCTACATCAAACGCCCTAGATAAGAAATATTTTCTCATAAGGAAATTAGGAATGTCTTAAGGGAATCAGGATAGGTATGCCAAATCTATTCTTAACCCATATGTCTTCTTGTCCTTCATTCCAAGTTGTCTTCGCTTCATTCACTATTCCTTGTGGTAAATTTTCATGCTTCCCATTTCTGTTATTCTTCCTATCTGCAACTAATAACAACTGATTCTGACAATCTCTTCCACTACCGATCACATCAGTACCTCAGTGAATCTCATCCTCTTCAGAATCATCAATGAACTCAATATCATCTACATCTCTCTATGTCATCAATGTCACCATCTTGTGTACTATCTCTGTTAGAAAGACCATTCGTGTCTTAATCTCAACAAACTCCTCAGATATATCATTCTTCTTCTCTTTCAAACTAGACTTTGTAGAAATAGGTTCATCAACCTCGGGTTCTTGAGGTTTATCATGATCACATGGACAACATGTGATAAATCCACATTCCTTAGTTCCTATCTCCTATAAAGGTAACAACTTATGTCTAGATCATTCATGCCTAACTACATAGGTGTTAGCATGACCATCAAACAAAACATTTCTATCAAATTTCCAAGGTCTACCGAGTAACATATGACAAGCATCCATAGGCAATACTTTACACAATATCTCATCATGATAATATCCAATCTTAAAATTAACCAAGCATTTTTCCTCAATTCTCACCTTAGACACATCTTGTATCCAACTAACCTGATAAGGGTTAGGGTGTTTCCTTCTTTCCAAATTTAATTTACTAACCATTTCTTTTGAAACAAAGTTCTTTGAACTACCACCATCAACTATGACATTACATGTACCTTATCCTTGCACTTACATCTGGTTCTAAACAATTCCTTCTTTGTACTGGTTCATGGACACATGCAACTAATCTCCTAATGATAAGAGTCTCACCTTTTTCTGCAACATTCACAATATCTTCTTTAGCAATCAGTGCCAGCCTTTTCTTAGGACATTGGAAGCTTCTATGACCCACTTCACCACATTGATAACAAGTACCAGTGAACTCATTTTTCCACCTTCCTCTCGGTCCATTATTGTGGTTCTTATTGCCAGATCCTACATCAGGCTTAGGATTCTCTACCACATTACTTTCAGAAACTATTTCACTAGTCTTACCACCTCGATTCCTACTATTTTGTCTACCTTCAAACTTCTTGTTCAACTTCTCTTCAATCTTTAATTCTATCTAATAAGAATCTCCTATTATTGTCATCTGAATAGTAACTCTTCTTGAATACAAGGTCTCAAACCATAGACATACCTAGCAACCTTCTCTTTATCAGCTTCAGAATGACCATTCCTAATCAGGATTCTATAAAACTCCTCAATATACTCCTGTACTAATTTGTTAGTCTGCTTCAAAGCTTTCATCTTCTTAAACATGTCTAATTCATAATCCACTAGAATGAATTACTTCTTCAACTTTTCCACCATTCGGTTCCATCTAGTGATCTTTTCTTTTCCTCTCCTACGTCTTTCCAACTCAACTTCCCTCCACCAGATATTTGCATGTCCTTTCAACTTATTCTTTGCAACTCTAACTCTATCAGGGTCTTCTATTTCTTTATACTCAATGTACTCATCAATTTCATTGATCCAATCAATCAACTCTTCTGGCCCAAGGCTTCCAAAAAATGTAGAAACATCAATCTTAGGTCTTTTCCCCATATTAGACATAGGTTTCAGAATTCTATTCTCGTCGAGATCTCTAGCTTCTTCTATAGCTTCTTCAAAATAATCTTCTTCCTTAGATTCATCATCACTATCCTCTTTCAAGGTAGTCTTCTTTCTCAATTCCTCTTGCAGATCTTGCACTTATTTCAACAAAGCTCTAAAATCATCAAGACTAAATTCTCTAGTAGGTTCTTCTTCTAAGATCTCACAATTTCTCCTTGGAGGCATCTTCAAATCAAGATCCAGGTGCAAACACACAAGATCAACTTGGCTCCAATAGGAACAAACTTCACTGCACAAGATCTACTCTACTCTAATACCACTTGATGTTGTCAAGTGTGGAGAATCCAATTAAGGACTGTCCAAAGTTGTAGCCAAACCAAAACACAGTGGAATTACACAATAACAACAACATATTTGATAAAGAACAACAATATTTATTCATGAAATCACCAATTACATGCAATGTTTTGGGCTATAAGGCCTTCCCAATTATGACCAAGTACAAAGAAAGATAGATCTTTGAGATCACATAGGATCCAATACATCACTTAGCTAGTCCAAGTCTGTGACACAACATGATAGTGGTAGACACTCCAAGTTAGATCTAAACTTGTGCACATAGGTCACCAAGCAATCTTCTTGTGTCTAAGCTTGTAGGCTAGTAACTCTGCTATATTCCAAATCTGATTCTAGATCCGATGCCCCAAATCCCACTTGATACTACCTAAATAACTACCCAACCATCCTCTTAAATACTAAATCCTAGCCACAAGTCATCTTTACAAAATATACAAATATTAAATGTAAAACATCAGTTGGCTCTCAAATAGGCTTATAATAAATAAAATATCCAAGCTGAGCTCTAGATCCACATAGGAGAATGAAACATGCTAGATCTAGGTCCCCACACATCCAATGGTCAATCCATAACTTGAGGAATGTTACCCAAATCAATGGAAGTAGTTACCCAAGACAATCCATCCAAACAACCAAGTCGATAAGCAAGAACACTGAGCAATAGAGAAATAATCGAGTGCCAGCCAACCGACCATGCCAAGCATGACTGAGAAACATAGTTATCACTGATTATCAGGAGTAACCGATGCCTTCAGTTACCAAGTATTCTTCAGAGACCAAGCATCCTAGTAACCACTGAAACCGAGCAATCTAGTCTCTAAAACTGAACAAGCATTAAAACAATTGAGATCAAAACTACCAATCCACCTTCAAAGGCAAACATATTTTTGGTTGATATAGGATTGCCAAGAATCCTAGGATGCTCCTGGATCATACCGTCTAAAAATTGGAACTCTTCCTTGTAAAATTATTTCCTTGAAACAATTTGCATATTAATATTGAGGAAAACCATTGTAAATTCACTACTCTCATTAGTTGATTATGTGAAAATACAAGAATGACCTGGATTGTCTAGTTGCCAAATTTTGTTGTTGCTGATAGAATTACTGTTCTAGCGGACCATTGTTTTGATATGATAGGGGTTCCTACCATATGTTTTAGGTCTGGGGTACATTCTCCATTTCTTGAATAGCCTAAGGAGCAGGTAGAAGGCATTGTGGGATTCTCTGAGTCTTTCCATGCATTTTGGTTAGTTTTGAGCCATATGCACATGAGGTTACTATTGTGGACTAAGGGATTTCCCAACAAGATTTGTTCACTAAAATGCAAGATTGACCTAATTTGTATGTCTCTTGAAATTAAAATTGTCCCTATTGAAGTGAGGGTGACACCTGTGCTGGAATAATTCCATTGGGAGATTATTTGTGTAGTTGTAGTATTTCTAGTGGAGAAGAAAGTTGCAGTGCTAAGATGCCTTCAGGGCCTGATAGTGAAGCTAATAATTTTGTAGTAGTTGATTATGAACTTTACATGTTTTTCTCATAGGCTGGAACAAGTGGTAAGGAAGAGTCGGCTGTCAATGACTTGTAATTATCACCACTAATAAGGTTAATATCATGCTTGGCCAAAACTACAGATAAGTGATGTTGGAAAGGTGTTTTTTGAAGAGTTTTTAGTTATTTTTTTTTAATGGAAATAATGAATGTGCAAAGATTTGCATATTTATATTTAGAATTTAGTTTTTTAAGTTTTATTCCTTAGCAAATAAAACTTGTCTAGATACATGTGTATCTATTTTTCTTTCTTGTTTTCCCAATGGCTATGAATTCTATATATTCAACCATTTGTAATATTTTTTATACAGAGCTGCAATAAAAGTTTTATTTTCAGAATTTCTTCTTTTGTAAAATCTTCATTTGGTATCAGAGCATTAGGATTGTGAAGCTTTCAGCATGGAAAATAATTTGCAAATTCTAGAATTTGATGGAGTTGATTACCAATATTGGTCAATGAAGATGAAGACCTTTTTGATAGGAAAAGATTTTTGGGAGATCATTGAATCAGGATATGAAGTACTTGAGAATTGTGATGATCTCAAACCTAATGAGAGGAGATTGAAGAAGGAAGCTGAGAAGAAGAATGCAATGGGTCTATTTCACATTCTAATGGATCTTGAGAAGAGTTTGTTTCCCAAAATTGTTGATGCACAGACATCAAAAGATGCCTAGAAGACTCTAAAATATGCTTACCCTGGCAACAATCATATCAAGGTTGTGAAGATACAAACATTGAAAAGAGAATATGAGAATCTGAAGATGAAAGAAGGTAAGAATGTGGGAGATTTTTGTGTAAGAGTGAAGGATGTGGTTCATAAAATAGCCACTTTGGGTGAACCTATGAGCCAAGAGCATGTGATACAAAAGGTATTGAGATCTCTAAAATCAAATGCATTGGTTCTTGGATTGCCTAAGGTTGAAGAGCACAAAAAAATTTGTGAAGAATGTGCAAAAGGGAAGCATGGAAGAAAATCATTTCCAAAAGAAAATGCATGGAGGGCTCATCACCCACTTCAGCTTATTCATTCTATTATTTGTGGTCCTATGCAAACACAAAGTTTGGGTAAGTCATCATATTTTATCACTTTTATTGATGATTACTCATGCATGTGTTGGGTTTATTTTTTGAAGAATAAGGATAAATCCCTTGATACATTCAAGAGGTTTAAAGCCTGTGTAGAGAATGAGAAAAGAAATACAATCAAATGTTTGAGAATAGATAGTGGACGAGAGTATTGGTCCAAAGATTTTTAGAAATTTTGTGAGATGAATGGGATCAAGAGACAACTCACAACCTTTTACACACCTTAACAAACTGGAGTGGCTAAAAGAAAGAACTATACTATGGTAGAAATGGCAAGGAGCATGTTACAAACCAAGGGTTTGAAAAATACTTATTGGGCTGATTCAGTTGCTATGACAGTCCATATTTTCAATAGGAGTCCTAAAAGTGCCCTAGAAAAGATGACTCCCTATGAAGCATGGTATGAGAAAAGGCCTAATGTAAATCATTTTAAAGTTTTTGGTTGCTTGGCTTATGTTTGTATACCTGATCAAAATAGACCAAAGTTAGATGCTAAAAGTGAACCATGCATTTTTGTGGGTTATAGTGAGGAGATAAAAGCTTATAGATTGTATAATCCTATTACTAATAAGATTCTTGTCTCAAGAGATGTGATTTTTGATGAAGGAGGAGTTTATGGTCATCAAAAAGGCCATGTTGAAAAGCCAAAATCTATTTTGGATGATGATATTATTGATAATAATGATCATGAGCAGCTAAATAATGGTTCTTTTTTAAGATCTCCTAGTCCACCAAGAAGCTCCTCATCAAATTTAAGTGCAAGTTCATCCCCAAGTCCAAGTTCTACAAGAAGGGTAAGAAGATCCAATAGGTGAGACAATAAATTTTGCATTACTTGCTAAAGCTGATTTTGAGCCATCATATTTTAAAGAAGCATGTACTAATGAGGTTGTTGGAAATATTCAAGACTATCCAGGTTACTGAGAAGGGAGGGGTGAATCAGTAACTTCAATACTTTTAACAAATTCAGATCTTAATAATATTAGATTGATAATCTGACTGCATGCATGAGTAATAGAAAGAATAAAACATTCATAACACTTTGAACACATAGATTTGGTGACCCAGAAACCTTCCAAGTAGAAAGTAAAATTGGGGTGGGGATGATACCCACAAAACTTCAATACTACAGTATAAAGTTTGTCGGTTAAGGCTTACAATGATCACTTTTGATGATCTGCCCTATTAGGAGCAATAAGGACTTCTAGGTCCACCTTGTTAGAGGATTTACAAACATACAATAAAGTATGCACTCGATTAAGAGGTTTTACAAAGACTGTTAATTCTACCTGGTTAAAGGATTTCAAACTGATTCACCTGTTAGGATGAAATAGTAGATCTCTTACTTGCAACTGTACTTGCTGATTGAGATTCTCCGATGTACTAATCACCTTTTGTGATGGATAGATCTTTGTTGCTTCTTATATTTCTATAGCCCTTTGTAATTTTCTTATCTCTGCCTTTCTCTCCTTTTCATACTTCGCTATTTCACACCTTGGATATGATATAAAACATTGTTTATATATCAATCCAAAACAATTACAAAATAATTACAAAGTCGGCTCTTAAAAAAGCTAACACAAATATTACTGAGTCGGCCCAAATATAGTGACTCGGTTATTGCAAACTAACTCGGTGACTTTCTGATACTCAGTATCCACTGTGTTACTCGGCATCATCATGCACTCGGTAGAAGTGGAGGCATGGTCCATACTAACCACTAGGTTGTAGTTTTGAACACGGTATATATTGGAGACTTGGTAGATATAGTGTCACTCAGTAAACACTATTCTGCTCGGTAAGCACTGTTCTGCTCGGTAAGCACTATTCTGCTCGGTAAGCACTGTTCTGCTTGGTAAGCGCTATTCTGCTTGATATGCACTTTTTTGCTTGGTAAGAACTATTCTACTCAGTAAGCACGCAGAGTTTGAATAAGTGTTGTCACTGATGACAATCATACTTAATGCCAACAATCTCCCCCTTTGGCATTAGTGACAAAACACTTATTGCCCAAAACTTATATACACAATCATGCTGACACTGGTTTTGTATATACATTTCATGTCTCCCTTATACAGTATATATACAAATATCTTATTTCACCTTGTACTCATATTTTCTATTTATACTTTCTCCCCCTTTCATATCTCATATACTTTCTCCCCCTTTTTGACAATAATGCCAAAGGTGTATATACAAATATTTTACATGGAGATACCAAAATGTGAGAGAAAATCAGAATGCACCTTTCCAATTAGTGCTAGAGTTCTATCCCAATTCTCTTACAGAATCTTGCATGTATGGAGTGCAACTTGGACTTCTGCAGAGATTTCAATCATGTGATCTGCAATTGAAAATTGATTGTAATGGATCAATGTTTTTGAGTATGCAATATGCTTCTACATTGTATCCATGATGGGAAGGATCATGTTCTAAATATCTATTAATGTTAGTCTGATCCTTGCATCTTCTTTCAATAACTCTGACTACTTAGCAGATAGGAATCTGACTGTCATCTGATGTGCAGAGCTTGAACTAGGTTCAAGTTGCAACTTTTGTGCACTAATCTTCAGATCCTCATCAATCTTATTTATTTTGTCTTTAATCTCCTTTGAGAACTCGGCAACATTACAGATTTTGACAAAAAGAGATGTTACCTTGGAGTAGGAGGACTCAATGCTAGTTAGAACTGAAGATAACCCTACCTGATTGATAGCTATTTGCTAAGCAATGTGCTCAAGCACTTCATTTTCAAACTTCTTCTTAGCCTTTTCAAGTAACTTGTCTATTCTAGAGGAATCATCATTAAACCTGTTAATTGCTTCTACCAACTGCAACAAAATGTGTTGAGAGGAATCAACTTTAACACCTATAGCTTCTGTCAAAATGTTCTTGGCATCCTCAATGATCTTATATTCCTTATCTCTTTCTTCTTTTAGTTTCTTCTGCTTTGCTTTCTTCTGGAGGAGTTCACCAATTGTTTGCATTTGATCTGTAGTGAGGTTTGCAAAATCTAGCTGGGGAATTTGTATCTCATCATCTAGATCTATACCTTCTACTATACTCTTACTCAAAAATTTTGTACTAAGTTGAGTCTTTATACTTATTGCCTTTGTAGTAGAAATTATTGTAGACACAGTAGGACTTGTAGTGAAAACTGATAAACTTCCGACTGATGGGATGCTAATTGGAATACTTGATAAATAAAAAACTGAAGTATTTACAACTGTAGAATCTGAAGTACTTACTGCTGAAAAACTCAAATTTGAAGAAGGTACATAAGACTGCAACTCAATGGAAGGAGTCTGAAGCTCGGTAGATGAAGTGGTAGCCACTTCTATCATTGATACATTAAGCTATGCTAGTGATGCTTGGACATTTGATGTATCTGAGGGAGTTGTTACAATCACACTTGAAGTTTTCTTCGGGCTAGATGTAGCAATTTTTACTGGAGAGTGGGGAAGTGAGGCAATTACCTCTACAACTATCCAAACTGGATCATCTTCCTCAACATTCTTCTTAGCTTCCTCAGTAGCTTCTTTCCTTGCTTCCTCTGTCACAACATTATCAATCTGAACTATTTCTTCTTCTTCTTCTTCTTTTTCATCACTATCATCTTCAATATCTTTAATTATCATAGTTTTAGTACTCAATTTGTGAAGATGATAGATGTTTTTCCAAGTAGAATTTTCACTTTTCACAACCGACTCTATATCTTTGATCAAAATCAAACAACTGTTGAATTTTAGTGTCATCTTGCACTCATTTTCTACCAATGCCTTATTTATTTCATCATCTTTCAAACTTGGCATTAACTGTCTTAAGGTTTGAGCATTTACATCCTTGATAGTTTGTCTTGCATTGGACCATCTCAACTTGACTTTATCCAATAGAACACCTAGAATTTGAGAAGCCATATCATCAGGTGAGTACTTCCATTTTCCCATTTTCTCAATAACAACATCTTCTATTTCCTGCTACTCTACCTTTGATTTAATTTCATATTTGAGAGATTTAAAATTTGAAATTCCAGATCCTTCTCTCAAATCCTTAATCTTTTGTTCAAATGAGGGAGGAGGCCTTTTGAGTACTATATCATCATTGATTTTACCTGCCTTGCCCCTTGATCTTTTCCTTGTGAATACTGCAGTGGATTGCTCGGGTTCCTTGGTGATAGTTACCTTTCCTTTCTTCTTTACAGGCACTTGTTCTTCTTTATTCTCATCCTTTTCTTCTTCTTCTACAATATCTTGTCCTATGCCCTTAGTTAACATTAGAGGTGTGCTAGATTACATCTTGGCCATCCTCTTGAACTGCCTTTTTTAACCACTTATGGAAGTTTTATGCTTAGCTCAATTATTATCTTAGCTTCATCATATGTTCCAAAGTATGGAGCCTTTGGATCAATAGGTTGATTTACTAGGGCTTCAATTATATCCTTTGTTTCATCAATGTTTACCTCACAAGGAAGAGGTTTCACCCATACAATCCTGGGCCTTACTGCCTGAATGTATACTCTATCACAATCAACCATGAAACAAACATCATCTTTATAATCTTCCACCAATTTTAGTGGAATCAGGAATCTGTTATTCATCTTCTCCTTAAAATATTTGAAATAGTTATCCATTATGCTTGTAAAATTCTCACCCATTTCTGCAATATACTCATTTATCTGATAAAGAATAGGCACATCCTTTCTCCATTTTACCGTGCCTTTTGATGGGAAAAACTTTTGAGCATAGAAAAATAAAAAAACCAACAGTGAGCCAAACTTACATGGATTGTTCTTTGAGGTTTGGATGCTCTCCATATTCTTGTTGAACTGTTTCAACAAAAGATCTGCTAGGTCAAATGATAGATTGTTCTTCACAATTTTATAGGCTAGGTCAACTGCTTCACACGGAACACTATTCTCCTGACTTGAATTGTATATCTTGTGAGCTATTACATATGTGCCAAATTTTAGTTCTACATCGGTAATGCTGTTAATTCTCATACCTCTACCATCCCATTTGGCTAGGGTTTTCTTTTCCAGCTCTACCCAACCTAGGGTTTTTGTAGATTTAGCCTTGGCAAGCATGGGAAGACTAGTGATTCGGTGAATCATCTTCTTTGTTATTTCCATTGGTTGCTCAAGCCAAATTTTACCTTCATGTACTCGGCTCAGAATATATCTTATCCATTTTATCTGGAAACCCCGAGGCAAGTGGGTGATAGGTGTTAAACCCTTATCTTCCAAATGTTTATGTCCCAGTTTGAGAACACCATCAACACACAGTTCATCATGAACAACATCTATCTCTAGGGTTCCAAGTTCTTGAATTGTACCTCTAAAATGAGTACGAATGTCATTTACAAGAAGTACCTTTGGAGGAATTTGAGACTGAGCTCCACTCGGATCTAGGGTTTCTACAACTGCGGGCATGATTTTGAAATCCGGCACTTTCCATTCTCCATGAACTAACATTTCGGAACCTTTCTTTACTTTGGTGCTAGATGAAGCCATGGTAGCTCGGTAGAAAAATTTCTTCTTCAAAATTTTGCTTCGAATCACTTGATCGCACTAGAAATTTCTCTACTCAATATGCTGATATTCACGGTGAAGAATGAACTTGATTTCATGCTTTTTGTTAAAACTTTGTCATTAATGCTCCATAGGAATTAGGGTATTGAATTCGACAGACTGTCATCCACTATGTATTAAATGCTCGGTGAAGATTCCATAACTCAAAGAACATACTTTTCTGACCTTACTCAGTAACCAAATGAAATTAGGTTATTCCTGACCTTGCTCGGTGGTAACTAATACCGACCTTCTTGTGATCCTGTTGTATCTTGCATACTAATTTGGATCTTTCTTCCTTTCAGTTCAAGAGCTGTTTTGGAATATGTCTATGAAGATATAGTTCCAGTGCTTTCTTGGAGACTTAGTTAGAGTTCATAGAGCCACTCCCTTCATGAGTGACTACATTACTTGGATTGGTTTGCTCGGTAGGTTTAGGAATCCACTATTGTCTCATCTGCTTCCTAATGCTATTTTATTTTTCTTTCTTTTCATCTTCAACTTTGCCTAAATTCATGTAGTTTTTAGCTATGTGACCAAGTTTAGTGCAATTATAACATCTTATGGTAGAATCCATTTTTCTCAAGTGATGCCTTACACAATTCATGCCAATGTGTCCATATTCTCCATAGTAATGACATCTACACCAAGTGTTGTAATCCCAACCAAACATTGCTTTAATAATTTGTTCCACTAGATTAGGTGTTTTAGTTCTGCATTTTGATGCCTTATGACCTTGTTTGCTACATTTGTGACATTTGCCTTTAAATTTTGGTTTCTCCTTGCATTCATTTGCTTTCTGACCAAGCTGATTGCAATTATAGCATTTTCCATTGAATTTTGCTTTTCCATTGCTCCAAAATTTGTTTGAAGTATGACCAATTTTGCCCCAGTGATTACAAGTAGGTTTCTGATTCTTTTGAGTACCTTGTTTGGAGGATTCACCTTCCTCTTTGTATCAAAGTCCTACCTTTCCTTTTTGCCTATGAAGGTTTTGTTCATACACCTAATTCATATCTTCTTGAGATTTCAACATTCTCTCATTGATTTTCCTTTTAGCATCTAGGTAACTCATCACTCTTAAATTGATTTGATTTGCAGAGCTCAGCTCCTCTCTTATATTTTCATTTTCTGATCTCAGAGTCAAGATTTCTTCATTTGCATTGGAGATTTGATCAATAAGGTTTTCTAGCGGAAGGGTTTGATTCTGGATTTCATTGTTCTTTCCATCTATTTCATCTTTCATCTTGTTTCTTTGTTCCAAGATTTCACATAATCTTGTTGACTGAATTTCCTATTCTCTTTTCAATTTTCTCATTTCTTCTTGCAGAGATCCACTCTTTTCTAAAAGTTCTTTGATTGCATTTTTTGCTTCATCTGAGCTTCTTGAAGGGAAAAAGTCTTCAATCTTTTCTTCAACATACTGGTGGTCATTAATTTGATTTGCAAGTTCCTTCCTTCTTTTTAGGGAAAGGGAAAGATGCTCTCTTGCTTCTTTGAGTTGAGTTATGGCCATTTCCAGATCTAGCTTTTCATTATCAATTACTTTGTTAAGTTTGAATATCTCCATTGTCCTGAATCTTTTCTCAAGCTGTCAAAGTTTATTCTAAGAACCACGGAGCTTTGATACCAATTTTTGGAAATATTCAAGACTATCCAGGTTACTAAGAGGGGAGGGGTGAATCAGTAACTTCAAAACTTTTAACAAATTCAGATCTTAATAATATTAGATTGATAATCTGACTACATGCATGAGTAACAGAAAGAATAAAACATTCATAACACTTTGAACACAGAGATTTGGTGACCCAGAAACCTTCCAAGTAGAAAGTAAAATTGGGGTGGGGATGATACCCACAAAACTTTAATACTGCAGTATAAAGTTTGTCGGTTAAGGCTTACAACGATCACTTCTGATGATCTGCCCTATTAGGAGCAATAAGGACTGCTAGGTCCACCTTGTTAGAGGATTTACAAACATACAATAAAGTATGCACTCGCTTAAGAGATTTTACAAAGATTGTTAATTCTACTCGGTTAAAGGATTTCAAGCTGATTCACCTGTTAGGATGAAACAATAGATCTCTTACTTGCAACTATACTTGTTGATTGAGATTCTCTGATGTACTAATCACCTTCTATGATGGATAGATCTTTGCTACTTCTTATACTACTGTAGCCCCTTGTAACTTGCTTATCTCTGCCTTTCTCTCCTTCTCATACTTCTCTATTTCACACCTTGGATATGATATAAAACATTGTTTATATATCAATCCAAAACAATTACAAAATAATTACAAAGTTGGCTCTTAAACAAGCTAACACAAATATTACTGAGTCAGCCCAAATATAGTGACTTAGTTACTGCAAACTAACTCGGTGACTTTCTGATACTCAGTATCCACTGCGTTACTCGGCATCGTCATGCACTTGGTAAAGGTGGACGCATGGTCCATACTAACCACTCGGTTGTAGTTTCAAACATGGTATATACTGGAGACTCGGTAGATATAGTGTCACTCGGTAAACACTATTCTGCTCGGTAAGCACTATTCTACTCGGTAAGCACTATTTTGCTCGGTAAGCACTGTTCTCCTCAGTAAGCACTATTATGCTCGGTAAGCACTATTCTGCTCGGTAAGCACGTAGAGTCTGAATAAGTGTTGTCACTGATGACAATCATACTTAATGCCAACAGAGGTTTGGATGTAAGAAATGATGGAAGAGATGGATTCCATGGATAGGAATGAGAAATGGGAGCTCATAGAGCTTCCGCATGAGAAGAAGAAGATTGTTATGAAATGGGTAGACAAGATCAAATATAACAGTGATGGGAGTGTGGAAAGATACAAGGCAAGATTGGTTGCTAAAGGTTTCACTCAAAGGTATGGTATTGATTATGAAGAAAATTTTGCACTAGTAGCAGGACAAGAGACTATTAGAATGCTTATTTCACTTGCAAGTCAAAAGAAATGGACTATTCATCACATGGATGTGAAAAGTGCCTTTCTAAATGGGTAGTTAGAAGGAGAATTATATGCGGGACAGCCACAAGGTTTTGAAGTTAAAGGCAAAGAAGATCATGTTTATAAGCTAAAGAAGGCTTTGTATGGCCTCAAGCAAGCACCATGTGCATGGTATGCAAGGATTGATGGATATTTTTCAGCAGAATGGCTTTCAAAGAAGTAAGAGTGAACCTACCCTTTATTACAAGAAAGAAAGTAATGATATTATCATTGTGAGTTTGTATGTTGATGATTTGTTATATATGGGTAGTTGTTCTAACATGAAAGAGGAATTCAAAGTTGCTATGATGAATGAATTTGAAATGAAAGATTTGGGTCTCATGAAGTATTTTCTGGGAATGGAGGTTTACCAACGTGAAAATAAAATTATTGTTTGTCAAATAAAGTATGCAAAGGATATGCTAAACAAATTTGATATGGCTGATTGTAAACCTCTTTATACTCCAATTGCTCATGGAGTTATATTATGTAGAGATGATGGTGTTGATATTGTTGATGAGACATCATATACAAGTATTGTTGGTAGTTTGATGTTTCTAACTCCCACAAGGCCTGATATTGTTTACTGAGTTTCATTGGTTTCAAGGTATATGACATATCCATCAGAAGAACATATGAAGGCAGCCAAGAGAATTTTGAGGTATGTGAAAAACACTCTCGATTTTGGAATTCATTGTTCTTGTAAAAAATTTGAGCTTGTTGGCTTTACTGATTCCGATTGGGGAGGTAGTTTGGATGACCAAAAATCTACATCTGGTAATTGTCTTTCTTTGGGCTCTGGTTTAATCACATGGAGTTCAAAGAAGAAAAGTATGGTTGCTCTCTCTTCTACAGAAGAAGAATATGTTGCAGTCACTTCAGAAGGCACACAAGCTTTATGGCTCAAAAAGCTTCTTGAAGAAATTGGTGAGATTTACGTTCAGCCAACTATGATTTTTTGTGACAACATTAGTGCCATAAAATTGGCCAAGAATCTAGTTCATCATAGCAGGACCAAACACTTTGATTTGAAACAACACTTCATTAGAGATTTGGTACAAAAGAATGTAATTGAATTGAAATGCATCAACACAAAGGCACAAATAGTGGATATCTTCATGAAGGTGGTTGCAATGGATCTATTTTTGACACTCAAAGATTGAACTATTAGCCCTCTCAGCATCAAGGCGGAGTATGTGGATAAGTGATGCTGGAAAAGTGTTTTTTGAAGAGTTTTTAGTTAGTTTTATTTGTTTTTATGGAAATAAGGAATGTGCAAATATTTGCATATTTATATTTAGAATTTAGTTTTTTTAGTTTTATTCCTTAGCAAATAAAACTTGTCTAGATAGATGCATATCTAGTTTTCTTTCCTATTTTTCCAATGGCTATGAATTCTATATAGTCAGCCATTTGTAATAGTTTTTATACAGAGCTGCAATAAAAGTTGTATTTTCAGAATTTCTTCTTTTGTAAAATCTTCAAGAATGTGCTCAAGACCATTTTTCAAAGCTAGACCTTGACCAAGAGGCTCTTCATCCAATATTGGATTCAGGAGTTGTACTATTACTACTATTATTGTTAGAAATATTCAGGAATTAACTGAGTTACTGAGAGGGGAGGGGTGAACCAGTAACTCCAAATTTTCTTTGAATTTAACATGTGATTTACTTTTAACCTTTGCATACAGAAAGCATGAAACTTAAATGCATTCATAATAATGACACATAGATTTGGTTACCCAGAAACCTTCCAAAAAGAAAGTAAAACTGGGGTGGGGATGAAACCCACAAAGCTTTAATATTGCAGAATAAAGTTGGCCGGTTAAGGCTTACAATTTGATCACTTCTGATGATCTGCCCTGTTAGGAGCAATAAGGATTGCTAAATCCACCCTGTTAAAGGATTTACAAAACATACAATGAAGTATGCACTCGGTAAAGAGATTTTACAAAAGACTGTTAAGTCTACCCGGTTAGAGGATTTAGTACTTATTCACCTGTTAGGATGAAACAGTAGATCTCTGGCTTTGCAACTGGATTGCTGATTGAGATTCGCTGATGTACTGATCACCTTCTGTGATGAATTTGTCTTTGCTGTTCCTTATACTTCTGAAGCTCTTTGTAATTCGCTTATCTCTACCTTTCTTTCTTTTTTACATATGCTTCTTACTTTCTTTTTTTTTGACATTTTTACAACATTGTTTATATACAAGTCTTAAACAATTAATTACAATTACAATTCCAAAGTCAGCTTGACAAATAAACATAAGTGCTACTAAGTCGGCCCAAGTATGGTTACATGGTTCCTGCAAACTAACTCGGTGACTTTCTGATACTCGGCATCCACTGCATTACTCGGCATCGTCATGCACTCGGTAGAAGTGAAGGCACGGTTCATACTGATCACTCGGTAGGTTTTGAACTCGATAAATACTGGTGACTCGGTAGACATGATGTTACTCGGTTTACACTGACCTGTTCGGTTTGTACTAACTTGCTCGGTTTGCACTGTCTGCTCGGTTTGCACTGTCTGCTCGGTTTGCACTGTCTGCTCGGTTTGCACTGTCTGCTCGATTTGCACTGTCTGCTCAGTTTGCACTGTCTGCTTGGTTTGCACTGTCTGCCCGGTTTGCACCTAGAATGCAAATAAGTGTTGTCACTAGTGGCAATTATGTTTAATGCCAACAATCTCCCCCTTTGGCATTAGTGACAAAAAAACTTATTGGCCAAAACTTATATACATGAATCATGCTAAGTTTTATTTTTTATTTTTCAAAATTTATCTTTGTTATAGAGCTTTATACATTGTCTCCCCCTTTCAATGTGCTAACTGTTTCTATACAAATCTTCTTCTATACATATATCTCCCTCTATACATATCTCCCCCTTTTTGATGATAATGCCAAAGGTGTGTATATAAGTTATTTACAGAGAGAATCCAAAATTTAATAGAAAATCAGAATGTACCTTCATTATTAGTGCCAGGGTTCTGTCCCAACTTTCTTACAGAATCTTACATGTTTGGATTGCAATTTGGACTTCTGCAGAGAGTTCAATCATGTGATCTGCTATAGAGAACTGATTGTCATGAATCAATGTTTTGGAATGTTCAATGTGCTTATACATTGTATTCATGATGGGAAGGATCATGTGTTGGATGTCTAGCAGTGTGGACCGGATCCTTGTGTCTTCTTTCAGTAGATCAGACTGCATGTTTGATAGGTGTGAGATTTTCATGTGATGAGCAGAGCTTGAACTTGGTTCAAGTTGCAGCTTCTGTATGCTAATCTTCATATCCTCATCCATTTTATTCATTTTATCCTTAACATCCTTTGTCAACTCGGCAATATTGCACAATCTGGCCAAAAGAGAGGTAGCATTCAAATAGATAGATTCACTGTTTGACAAAACTGAAGACAATTCTACTTGGTTAATAGCTATGTGCTGAGCAATGTGCTCAAGCACTTTATTGTTGAATCTCTTCTCGGCTCTTTCAACTAACTTTTCTATCCTAGATGAATCCTCATTGTATTTATTAACTGCTTCTGCTAATTGTAGCAAAATATGTTGGGAGGAGTCTACTTTAATACCTAATGCATCAGACAAAATGTCCTTAGCATCCTTGATGATTTGATATTCCTTGTCTCTCTCCTCTTTAAGCTTCTTTTGTTTTGCTTTCCTTTGGAGGATCTCACCTATATTTTGCATTTGGTCCGCTGATAGATTTGCAAAATCCAATGTAGGAATCTCTATCTCTTCATCTAAGTCTATATCCTCTACTACATTTTTACCCAAAAATTTTATACTCGGTAGAGCCTTAGGCTTATCTGTACTTAATGCCTTGGTAGTAGTGATAGTAGATAAAGTAGGGCTAGCTATAGAGACTGGTATACTTTCTACTGGAGAACTTGAAATATTTACACTTGAAGATTCAAAAACTGGAAAACTTACTGCTGGAAAACTTGATGATGCGGGAGACTGCAACTCGGTAGAAGAAATGATAGTTGCTTCTGTTGTTGCTATAGATGATTGGACAAATGTTGAAGTTGTCACAACCATGCTTGAAGGTGTCTCCGGGCTGGATGTAGAAACTTTTACTGGAGAGGTAGGAAGGGATGCAATGACTTCTGCTGCTATCCTCACAGTATCATCTACCTTAGTGTCTTCTTCTTGTTCATCACTGTCATCTTCAATATCTTTTATTATGACTATTTCAATACTTGGTTGGTGAAGGTGGTATATGTTCTTCCATGTAGCATTTGCAGCCTTCACAACCGATTCAATATTGTTGATCAAAATCAAACAAGTATTGAACTTTAATGTCATCTTACTTTCATTTTCTTTTAATGCCTTCTTTACTTCATCATTTTTCAAGCTCGGCATTAAATTTCTCAGGGTTTGATCAAATATATCTATCATAGTTTGCTTTGCATTGCTCCATCTCATTTTTATTGGATTTAATAGAACTGCTGGAACCTGTGGGGCTATTTCTTCAGGAGAGTATTTCCACTGTCCCATCTTTTCAATAACAACATCTTCTATTTCCTTCTGTTCTATTTCTGATCTGGTTTCATATCTAAAGGATTTTATGTTACTTACTCCAGATCCTGATCCGTCTCTAAAGAGTTTGATCTTTTCTTGAAAGTTTAGAGGAGGCCTTTTGAATGCTATGTCTTTATCTGCCTTGTCTGCCTTGCCTTTTGCATTTTTCCTTGTAAATACAGCAGTGGGAGGCATAGGTGCCTTAGTGATGGATACCTTTCCTTTCTTCTTTGCAGGTTCTGGTTCCTCTATTTTCTCATCCTTTTCCTCTTCTTCTTCATCTTTTTCTTCTTTGTCCTCGGTTATCATTTGCATTTTGGCTATCCTCTTCTTTCCTTTGTTTACCGCCTGTGGAAGCTTTATGCTTAGTTCAATTCTTACCTTAGCTTCATCATATGTTCCAAAATATGGAGCTTTGGGATTGACAGGCTGATTAAGAAGAGCTTCAATGATATTCTTGGTTTCATCAATATTTACCTCATAAGGAAGAGGTTTTACATATACAGTCCTCGGTTTAGCTGCTTGAATATATACATTATCACAATCCACCATAAAACAAATGTCATCTTTGTAATCTTCCACCAACTTCTGTAGAATCCGGAATCTGTCATTCATTTTCTCCTTGAAAGACTCAAAATAATTATCCATGATGCTTTCAAAATTTTCACCCATTTCTGAGATGTATTCATTTATTTCATAAAGGGCTGGCACATCTTTTCTCCATACAACTTTTCCTTTAGAAGGGAAGAATTTCTGAACATAGAAGATTAAACAGACCAACAAGGATCCAAACTTACATGGATTGTTTTTGGAAGTTTGAATGCTTTCCATGTTTTTGTTAAACTGCTTTAACAATAAGTCTGCTAGGTCAAATGTTAAGTTATTCTTGACCACTTTGTATGCTAGGTCGATAGCTTCACAGGAGACACTATTCTATTGACTAGAACTGTAAATCTTATGGGCAATGATGTGTGTACCAAACTTCAGTTTAGCATCGGTAATGCTGCTAACTTTCATGCCTCTACCATCCCACTCGGCTAGGGTTTTCTTCTCTAGTTCCGTCCGACCTAGGGTTTTGGTAGTTTTTTCTTTGTTCAACATGGGAAGACCGGTGATTTGATGAATCATCTTCTTTGTGATCTCTATGGGTTGCTCAAGCCAAATCTTGCCATCATGTACACAGCTGAGAATGTATCTAACCCATTTATCTCAAAAGTTTCGAGGTAGATGTGCAATGTGAACTAAACCTTTATCTTCTAGATGTTTGTGCTCGGGTTTCAGAATACCATCCACACACAGTTCTTCATGCACAGTATCTAATTCTAGGTTCCCCATTTCATGAATTGAATAGTTGAAATGATTGCGGATATCGTTAATAAGTAGTACCTTAGGAGGAATCTGAGATTGAGCTCTGTTCGGATCTAGGGCTGCTGCAATTGCGGGCACGATTTTGAAATCTGGTGCTTTCCATTCCCCTTGGACTAACATATCAGATCCTTTCTTCGCTGAAGTGCTGGATGATGCCATGGTAGCTCACAGAAAATTCCTTTCGCAAAAGTGTTGAATCGCTGGGTTGCTCTTGAAATTTTCTGCTCTCAAAGTGCTAAAGGTTCGTGGTGAAGAATGAGTTTGATACTTGCTTTTTGTTTATAACTTTGTCATTAATGCTCAGTACAAATTAGGGTATGAATTTCAACAGACTGTCACCCACTAAGAATTAATTGCTCGGTAAAGACTTTGTAACTCAGTGAACTTGAGAATTCATATTGCTCTGACCTTGCTCGGTAAAGATGGGTACCGACCTTGCTCGGTGAAGACTGATACCGACCTCCCTGTGATATTACTGCATCTTGTATGCTGATTTAGATCTTTCTTTTAATTCAGTTCTGGAACTATTTGAGATTGGTCTATGAGAATACAGTTCCAGTGCTTTCTTGGAAATTTAGTTTGAGTCGGTAGAGCCATCCATTCCATTACTTGGACTGGATTGCTCGGTAGATTTAGGAATCCATTTTTGTCTCACCTGTTTCCTGACCTTAGTTGCTTCATTCTTCTTTCCATCTTCAACTTCACTAGCATTCATGCAGTTTCTGGCTATGTGACCTAGTTTAGTGCATTTGAAGCATCTTACGGTAGTATCTCTTTTCCTTAGATGATGTTTTATGCAATTCATGCCAATGTTTCCATATTCTCCACAGTAATGACATCTACACCAGGTGTTGTAGTCCCATCCAAACATTGCTTTCATAATTTGTTCTGCTGGATTAAATGTCTTGGATTTGCACTCGGATGCCTTGTGACCTTGTTTGTTGCACTTGTGACAATTACCTCTGAATCTTGGTTTTTCCCTGCATTCATTTGCTTTGTGACCAGGTTCATTGCAGCTGTAACATTTTCCATTGAATTCTACTTTTTCATTGTTCCAACATTTATTTGAAGTATGTCCTATTTTACCACAATGATTACAAGTAGGTTTTTGATTTCTTTGAGTACCTTGCTTAGAAGATTCGCCTTCTCCTTTGTATCCAAGTCCTGCTTTTCCTTTTTGCCTATGAAGATTTCGCTCATACAGCTGATTCAAGTCTTCTTGACTTTTCAGCATTCCTTCATTGATTTTTTTTTCAGCGTTTAGGTCATCCACTAATCTTAGATTGATTTCCTTTTCAGATCTTAGTTCTTCTCTTGTGCTTTCTATTTCTGATCTTAGATTCAAAATTTCCTCATTTGTATGAGAGATCTGATCAATTAGGTTTTCTAGCTGAAGGGATTTATTTTGGACTTCAATGTTCCTTCCATCTAATTCATCTTTCAATTTTTTTCTTTGTTCCAAGATCTCACAGAATCTTGTAGAGTGTAGCTCTTGTTCTCTTTTTAATTTTCTCACTTCTTCCTGCAGAGACCCATTCTTTTCTAGGAGTTCTTTGACAGCATTGTTTGCTTCATCTGAGTTATTTAAGGGAAAAAGATCTTCAATCTTTTCTTCAATGTAATTCTGATCATTCATCTGATTTGCAAGTTCCTTCCTTCTTCTTAGGGATTGGGAAAGATGTTCTTTTGCTTCCTTGAGTTTAGCTATGGCCATTTCCAGATCTAGCTTTTCATTTTCAATCACCTTGTTTAGTTTGAATACCTCCATTGTCCTAGATCTTTGCTCAAGCTAGTTAAGCTTTATCTTGAGAACCCATGCTACTCTGATACCAATTGTTGGAAATATTCAGGAATTAACCGAGTTACTGAGAGGGGAGGGGTGAATCAGTAACTCCAAATTTTCTTTGAATTTAACATGTGATTTACTTTTAACCTTTGCATACAGAAAGCATGAAACTTAAATGCATTCACAATAATGACACATAGATTTGGTTACCCAGAAACCTTCCAAAAAGAAAGTAAAACTGGGGTGGGGATGAAACCCACAAAGCTTTAATACTGCAAAATAAAGTTGGCCGGTTAAGGCTTACAATTTGATCACTTCTGATGATCTGCCCTGTTAGGAGCAATAAGGATTGCTAATTCCACCCTGTTAAAGGATTTACAAAACATACAATGAAGTATGCACTCGGTAAAGAGATTTTACAAAAGACTGTTAAGTCTACCCGGTTAGAGGATTTAGTACTGATTCACCTGTTAGGATGAAACAGTAGATCTCTGGCTTTGCAACTGGATTGCTGATTGAGATTCGCTGATGTACTGATCACCTTCTGTGATGAATTTGTCTTTTCTATTCCTTATACTTCTGAAGCTCTTTGTAATTCGCTTATCTCTGCCTTTGTTTCTTTTTCACATATGCTTCTTACTTTCTTTCTTTTTTGACATTTTTACAACATTGTTTATATACAAGTCTTAAACAATTAATTACAATTACAATTACAAAGTCGGCTTGACAAATAAACATAAGTGCTACTAAGTCAGCCCAAGTATGGTTACATGGTTCCTGCAAACTAACTCGGTGACTTTCTGATACTCGGCGTCCACTGCATTACTCGGCATCATCATGCACTCGGTAGAAGTGAAGGCACGGTTCATACTGATCACTCGATAGGTTTTGAACTCAGTAAATACTGGTGACTCGGTAGACATGATGTTACTTGGTTTACACTAACCTGTTCAGTTTGTACTAACTTGCTCGGTTTGCACTATCTGCTCGGTTTGCACTGTCTGCTTAGTTTGCACTGTCTACTCGGTTTGCAGTGTTTGATCGGTTTGCACTATCTGATCAGTTTGCACTGTCTGCTTGGTTTGCACTGTCTGCTCAGTTTGCACTGTCTTCTCGGTTTGCATTGTCTGCTCGGTTTGCACTATCTGCTTGGTTTGCACTGTCTGCTCGGTTTGCACCCAGAATGCAAATAAGTGTTGTCACTAGTGGCAATTCTGTTTAATGCCAACAACTTCAATGTTGAGACATGGATTAATTATGCCTTTGCCAGAGCTTAGTTCATCCTTGACATTTCAATCATTCCTAAAGCCTTTTCATCAAGGAAACCTAATTTCCATTCCAGCTATCTCTTGAACCTCCATTATTACTGAGAAATAGTTATTATAGAATTTAGCATGAGCTCCTTTCTTCTGAAGTTTCATATTGCCATGAGAAGAATTTTTTTTGGCCTTGGAATTGACCAAAAGATGGATCAAATACTTTAATGAGTTCCCCTAAGATTGTAAATTTATCAATGCTTCAATTCTAACAATACTCCTTTCGAATGAGCAATTGACAATAAAGTCTTCACTACAATTGTAGGTGTAGCAGACCTATGGAGGTACCATTTTTTGTTATATTGGTCTGTGTGCTATCCTTTCATGATTTGTTCTAGTCATTAGACACTTGTGCTCAAATCCTATGTTAATCTAGCCAAATGTGTTTTTGGAGGTAATCCCAAATGTTAATGCCACTTCAAGGATATCATTTTTCATTAGCAAGATAGGTGTATTTGGTACTATGTTGTGGGTCGGCAAATTTAGGAGCTCAAGAAGTGGCTCAAGAATTCCACATAGTCGACAACTAGATCTTTTTTACTAAACATTTGTGGATATGTGATGCTGGAAAAGTTTTTTTTGAAGAGGTTTTTTAGTTAGTTTTATTTGTTTTTATGGAAATACAGAATGTGCAAAGATTTGCATATTTATATTTAGAATTTAGTTTTTTTAGTTTTATTCTTTAGCAAATAAAACTTGTCTAAATACACATGTATCTAGTTTTCTTTCCTTTTCTTCCAATGGCTATGAATTCTATATATTCAACCATTTGTAATATTTTTTATACAGAGCTGTAATAAAAGTTGTTTTTCAAACTTTCTTCTTTTCTAAAATCTTCATTTGGTATTGGAGCTTTAGCATTGGGAAGCTTTCAGCATGGAAAATAATTTGCAAATTCCAAAATTTGATGGAGTTGATTATCAATATTGGTTAATCAAGATGATGACCTTTTTGATAGGAAAAGATTTTTGGGAGATCATTGAATTAGGATATGAAGAACTTGAGAATTGGGATGATCTCACAGCTAATGAGAGGAGATTGAAGAAGAAGCTAAGAAGAAGAATGTAATGGCTCTATTTCACATTCAAATGGTTCTTGAGAAGAGCTTGTTTCCTAGAATTGATGATGCATAGACAACAAAAGATGCTTGGAAGACTCTAAAAGATTCTTACCATGGAAACGATTAGATCAAGGTTGTGAAGCTACAAACATTGAAAAGAGAATATGAGAATTTGAAGATGAAGGAATCTGAGAATGTGGGAGATTTTTGTGTAAGAGTCAAGGATGTGGTTCATAAAATGGTCACTTTGGGTGAACCTATGAGCCAAGAGCATGTGATATAGAAGGTATTGAGATCTCTAACCCCAAAATGGAATATTGTAGCAATTATTATGGAAGAAAGTAAAAATTTAGCCACCTTGGAGTATGATGAGCTAGTTGGATCTCTCATATCACATGAGGATAGAATAAGGGACACTTCTACCACCATTAGTGAGAAGGCTTTTGCTTCCCAATTACAAATTTCAAAGAATGATGGTGCTAGCAGCAACAATAACAACCACAAAGGTTCAGGAAGGGGTCAAAACTAGAACTTTTCAAGAGGAACTAGAGGAAGAGGAGGAGCTCAAGGAGGAGGAGGCCGAGGTAGATTTGATAAAAGAAACATTCAATGTTACCATTGCAGTCAGTATGGACACTAGGAGAAAGAGTGTAGGCTGAAATCAGGTAACAATAATGCAAATTATGCTCAATAAGATGAGGATCCTTCCTCAAGTAATTTATTCTTGTGTTATGGAAAAAATGAAAATAATATGAGTGATGTTTGGTATTTGGATTCTGGGTGCTCTAACCATATGTCTAGTAACATGGATATTTTTTCAAAGCTTGATGATGGCTACAGATCCAATATTACTCTTGGTAATAATAATACGGTGGAGGTTGTAGCCAAAGTGTTCAAAGTTTAGACAAAAGAAGGTATGGAAAGTGTTCAATATATCTATTATACTCCAAAATTGAAGCATAATTTATTAAGTGTTGGGAGGCAATGTGAGAAGAATTATAGAGTTGCATTTGAAAATATGAAATGTACTATCTATGATATGAATTAGGGAAATAAAGTGATTACAGTTGTTCCTATGACAAAGAATAGGATGTTTCCCTTGAAGTTAGGTGAAAATGACAACCAACTTGTGAATATGGCTTATGAGGATAAAAGTTGGTTGTGGCATCTCAGGTATGGTCATTTGAATTTTCATAGTTTGAAGATTCTAACATCAAATGCATTGGTTCTTGGATTACCTAAGGTTGAAGAGCACAACAAAATTTGTGAAGGATGTGCAAAAGGGAAGCATGCAAGAGAATCATTTCCAAAAAGAAATACATGGAGGGCTCATCACCCACTTTAGCTTATTCATTCTGATATTTGTAGTCCTATGCAAACACAAATTTTGGGTAAGTCATCATATTTTATCACTTTTATTGATGATTACTCACGCATGTGTTGGGTTAATTCTTTGAAGACTAAGGATGAAGCCCTTGATACATTCAAGAGGTTTAAAGCCTGTGTAGAGAATGAGAAAGGAAATAAAATCAAATGTTTGAGAACAGATCGTGGAGTAGATTATTGCTCCAAAGATTTTCAGAAGTTTTGTGAGGTGATTGGGATCAAGAGACAACTCACAACTGCTTACACACCTCAACAAAATGGAGTGGCTAAAAGAAAGAACCATATTGTGATAAAAATGGCAAGGACCATGTTACAAACTAAGGGTTTGAACAATACTTATTGGGCTGATTCAGTTGCTATAGCAGTCCATATTCTCAATAGGAGTCCTACAAGTGCCCTAGACAAGATGACTCCCTATGAAGCATGGTATGAGAAAAGGCCTAATGTAATTCATTTTAAATTTTTTGGTTGCTTGGCTTATGTTCATATACCTGATCAAAATAGACAAAAGTTAGATGCTAAAAGTGAACCATACATTTTTGTGGGTTATAGTGAGTAAAGCAAGGCTTATAGATTGTATAATCCTCTTAATAATAAGCTTGTTGTTTCAAGAGCTGTGATTTTTTATGAAGGGGGGGTTTATGGTCATCAAAAAGGCCATGTTGCAAAGCCAAAATCAGTTTTGGATGATGATATTATTGCTGATAATAATAATGAGCAGCCAGCTAATGAATCTATTATAGGATATCCAAGTCCACCAAGTAGCCCCTCATAAATTCCAAGTGGAAGTTCATCCCCAAGTCCAAGTTCTACAACATGGGTAAGAAGATTAAGTGATATTTATCAGAGAAGTCAAAATCAAGAACATGAAGAAGATGATAAATTTTGTAATAAATTTTGCATTACTTGCTAATGCTGATTTTGAGCCATCATGTTTTGAAGATGCATGTACTAATGAGGTTTGGATGCAAGAAATGAATAAAGAGATGGATTCCATTGATAGGAATGAGACATGGGAGCTTGTAGAGCTTCTGCATGAGAAGAAGAAGCTTGGCACAAAATAGGTATACAAGATCAAATATAACAGTGATGGGAGTGTGGAAAGATACAAGGCAAGATTGGTTACTAAAGGTTTCACTCAAAGGTATGGTATTGATTATGAAGAAACGTTTGCACTAGTAGCAAGACAAGAGACTATTAGAATGCTTATTTCACTTGCATCTCAAAAAAAATGGATTATTCATCACATGGATGTGAAAAGTACCTTTCTAAATGGGTACTTATAAGAAGAAGTATATGTGGGACAGCCACAAGGTTTTGAAGTTAAAGACAAAGAAGATCATGTTTATAAGCTAAAGAAGGCTTTGTATGGCCTCAAGCAAGCACCACATGCATGGTATGCAAGGATTGATGGATATTTTCAGCATAATGGCTTTCAAAGAAGTAAGAGTGAACCTACCCTTTATTACAAGCAAGAAGGTAATGATATTATCATTATGAGTTTATATGTTGATGACTTGTTATATATGGGTAGTTGTTCTAAGATGAAAGAGGAATTCAAAGTTTCGATGATGAATGAATTTGAAATGAAATATTTGGGTCTCATGAAGTATTTTTTGGGAATGGAGGTTTATCAATGTGAATATGAAATTTTTGTTTGTCAAACAAAGTATGCAAAGGATATGCTAAATAAATTTGATATGGCTGATTGTAAACCTCTTTCTACTCCAATTGCTCATGGAGTTGTATTATGTAGAGATGATGGTGCTGATATTGTTGATGAGACATCATATAGAAGTATTGTTGGTAGCTTGATGTTTCTAACTCACACAAGGCCTGATATTGCTTACTCAATTTTATTGGTTTCAAGGTATATGACAAATCCATCAGAAGAACATGTGAAAGCAGCCAAGAGAATTTTAAGGTATATGAAAAACACTCTCAATTTTGGAATTCACTATTCTTCTAAAAAATTTGAGCTTGTTAGCCTTAGTGATTTCAATTGGGGAGGTAGTTTGGATGACCAGAAATCTACATTTGGTAATTGTTTTTCTTGGGCTCTGGTTTAATCACATGGAGTTCAAAGAAGCAAAGTATGGTTTCTCTATCTTCTACAGAAGCAGAATATGTTGCAATCACTTTAGCAGGCACACAAGCTTTATGGCTTAGAAAGCTTCTTGAAGAAATTGGTGAGATTCAGGTTCAACCTACTATGATTTTTTGTGACAATAGTAGTGCCATTAAATTGGCCAAGAATCTGTTTCATCATAGCAGGACCAAAAACTTTGATTTGAAACAACACTTCATTAGAGATTTTTTATAGTTGAATTGAAATACATCAACACAAAGGCACAAATAGCAGATATCTTCATGAAGGTGGCTACAAAGGATCAGTTTTTGACAATCAGAGATCGAATTGTTAGCCCTCTCAGCATCAAGGGGGAGTATGTGAATAAGTGATGCTGGAAAAGTGTTTTTTGAAGAGTTTTTAGTTAGTTTTATTTGTTTTTAATGAAATAAGGAATGTGCAAAGATTTGTATATTTATATTTAGAATTTAGTTTTTTTAGTTTTATTCCTTATCAAGTAAAAACTGTCTAGATACATGTGTATCTAGTTTTCTTTCCTATTTTTCCAATGGCTATGAATTCTATATATTCAACCATTTGTAATAATTTTTATACAGAGCTGCATTAAAAGTTGTTTATCAGAATTTCTTCTTTTGTAAAATCTTCAACATTGATGACATTTCAAAGCTGTTTATAGTGTTGGTCAGGTCTGACATGATCTTGGACCAGTTCAATTGTCTTCATTTTTTTTTTTGATGAATAGAGGCCTTTTCTATTAATATTGTGTTCATTATTGACTTATCGCATGGAATTAAAAGTTTCTAATGTCCTATTTTGTTCCAAAGTTCCAAAAATCTTAGACTCTCTAATCTTTCATTGGGAAGCCATAACTATGAAACAAACTTTCCACACTAGCTATTGTAAACATGGGATGACACCCACTTTGGAACCTTTACAAGTGTCGATCATATTGATATTCCTGCTCTATTTGATATTAGGTTTCCAACATGTTTTTGCCGTGATAAAAATATGCCCATATGAATCTCACCATCTATTTCATGGATGTGGTGTTGACTAAATTTCAAAAAATGGGAAACACAACAAATTTTCGTGAAATTTTCAACATCTTTTTTTCATCATCTCCATATTTGATGGTCGAAAACTACAAAAAAATGATAAAAGATCACTATATTTTTGCATATCTCAAAAAAAAAATTGACCTTTTTTGTCTTTGAAGAATTATGTCTCGAGCTTAGCCGGCGTCCTACTACATTATTGTGAAGTCAAAGATGTGTAGGAACTTTCAAACTTTATACATTTGGTTTAAAAATCCCAACAACCAAACTGCATGGTGATTCTCATTGGTTTTTTACTATTCACATAGAATATGAAATTTAGAGCCTTGATTTGAAAACATGTCGGTAACTTGAATTTTTATTGACACAAGCTAAAAGAGGATTTTGGCTTCCAAGGTATAATTTGGTCAAGTTAAAATTTGGGGTAAAATTTATCAAGTACAAAATTTCATAGGCCATTATTGCCCCATCATCTATTTCCCTCTAAAGATAAAAGCCTCCTTTCTCTTAATAAATAGTTAATGAAATAATGTTAGCGTGTCTCATAGCCATTTCTTTAGCAAATATTTTTATATTGTATTACATAATGATTTGCAGAGATAATCAACAAAGATTGAAGGAAACTTAACTTTAGGTGCAAGAGAAATAAGAGTGCAATTCATTTCAGTGAGAATGGTTATGCTCTTCTAGGCTTCCTTAAGACTAAGGAGAAGATTGTGACCTAGAAAATCCCTAAATCTTTGAAAGAACATGGAACTAAATCCATCTAGTCCTAGAGGCTTGTCTGAGGGAAATTCAAAAACCATTTTTTTGAGTTGATAAAATGCATTATTAACCATCAAACATTTATTATCTTCCTCTCAAACACATACTACAATAAAGTCAAAGAACTTCCCAAGGGGGGTTGTTGCTATCAGATAGGAGAAATTTAAAATAAAAGATGCCTTCATTCACAATTTCTGCATTAACTTTTAGCAAAAAATTGTTTAAGTTATATATGATTGTATTATATTTTTTCTTCTTTGTTTTGTAGAGGCATGGTAAAACCTTATTTAGAGTGCCTTGTAGGTTGAAAATATTTGCATCCATATATTTTCAAAAAATGATATCACTAATAGCAGAGAGCTCTCTTTCAATTCCTTCTTTATAGAAAAGAAATTTTGAAATGATGAATAATTCATTCCTTTGTCTTACCTTTAAAAAAAGAAAGATTTTTTCAACTGATCAATACATTTGGGACAAAGGAAAAAAACTTGAAATATTTGACTAGTAGTTTAACATGGGAATACATGTAGCATCTATAAACCACATGTATCCTATCTATTGGTTTATTTCATTAAATGTTTAGGTTTACATTAGTTTAATAGATTAGATTAAACAAAATGTGAGTAGTTAACAAATAAAGTAGTTTGGAAGTTATTCCTATAAGGTAGTTTTTGACAGAAATATAAGACTTTATAAGCCACCTGAATGTAATGGAAATATTATTCAATTTTGAATCAAATTGAAGGTAAATTCTATATTTACCTCTCTACACTCTCATTTTGTTATCATAGGAACAATACTCTCTGCACTTTCTACAATGTAGATATGAGAGAAAATGAAAAGAATGGAGTGATTGGTTCTAAGTGTTGTATCCATGCGGAGCCCCTAAGATGTGGAGCACTATAGTGGTCCACTCTGAGTTCTTTGTGTGAAGTGTTGTGATAGTTTCTAATTGTCTTCATTTCAATAATATGTGAAATATATGATATGGGTTTGAAACATTAAGATGGTTGGAGGTTCTATAGGGAGGAGATTGGGAAAGGCCAACAAGAAATTTGAGCAGATCTCATCCAATTTTGTGCATGCTTCAATCATATGGTAATGTGACTACACTTTCATGATTGCTGGTTTCAATATATATTGTATCCTTTTGGCTTTATAAATAAGTTTTAGAATGGCCATTGTAACAAGTTTGGCCTTAAAACACAATTTTTTCTTCCTGATGATAATGTAACAAAATATTTTAATTCAGCTATGACTTTAGTAGTGGCATAGAAATACTTTGTGGTGTATTTCTCCTAGATTGAGAAATATAATTCTATTTCTTTTAGATCTAGGTGTGGGTTTTTATTTTAAAAAAAACCACGAATGAGGGAATTGCACCTAGAATTATACTCTTAGAAAATATATTGGGGGTCCATGTTTAGTGATAGTTGGGGATTTTTGTTTATATTTGTTGGCTCACATTACTTCTCAAAACCTTTGTCCACTAGAAAAACTACAGGATTTAGTGGGGCTAACTATCTTGAGGTTACACATAGATCCCTTGTTCTACTATAAGAGGACCATTGTAGAGTCTCTTGTAGAATAAAGGAGTAAGTTCTTTAATGTTTTTCTAGTGTTCTTTATGGTTTGTGCTTATTCAAAATGTTCTCTATGCATCATATCTACTTTTGTGAATGTAATTTCTATGTATTCCTTGAACAAGTATTTATTCAATTAGAAACTAATAATTATAAAGTGTGTTAATAATTTGAACAATTATAATAAAAAAGAATAGTAATTTTTTGGATGCAATGTGGATTTCTATGGAAATTGTAGAATATTGCTCATAGTCTCCTTTAGTTTATTACAAGTTATAATGGAATGGTTTGGAAGATATTTGGATCTATTTAATTTTTTAGTGGTCTATGGGTTCATCATTTGTTGAAATAAGCATTGTCATTGTCACACATATGTCAATCATCACTTATTTTTTTGAGGTCATTTTTGTCTTATGCGTCGAGTTCTTCAAGGAATTAGATGAGTCATCAAATGGATAAAGAGTCATAAATCACAAGAGGTCATAAGTAATGGAGGCAAGAGGTTTTCTATCATCCTAATATAGCTTATCACTTAGGGATAATTCATTGCATGAGAGGCACCCTATTTGTGTCCCTAAAAAGAGGGGGCTTGGAAAATTTGTCCCTTAGGAAAAGAGGGGGCTTGATATAGTTGTGTCTCTAATGAAAAGAGGGGGCTTGGCATGATGGCTATCCCTTCAAGGAGCAAGGGTGGAAAGATTCAAGGTTAATGATTTTTTGACACTTAAGAAGGCATTAGAAACACTCATAGTCCAGATGTGGACTTTCAGAGGAAAGGCATCTCATGTTTAGACATATGGTTGGTGATTAGTGCAGCAGAGGAGGGTCTATTTCCACAATGCTTGAGTAAATGTTAGACACACTCAGAGGAGATGTGGACTTTTAGAGGAAAGGAATGTCATGTGTAGCACTAGAGGAAAATTACACACACTTGGAGGAGATGCAAAATTTTGGAGGAAATGTGTCTCATTGTGCATGGGAGGTGTGAACACTCATATTGTGTAGATGGTTTTAGGTTCTATGATAATGAGATCCATTGATGTAGTTAGTTCAATGTTTCTTGAGTGAGCAAGAAGGCTTGGTGAAATCACTTCATCAAAATCTCCATAAGAGTTTGGTTCTGAACCCTTGCAATGTTCCACTTTTGTTTGAATTAATGTAATAAGGTGGAGGGGGGGTGCTAATATTGACATATTTATTAATTCTTTAGGTTTAGGTTAATTTAATAGACCATATAAAATAAAATATGAGTAGTTAACAAATAAAGTTGTTGGCTTTGTAACAGAAATATAAGACTTTATAAGCCACATGAATATAATGAAAACATTATTTAGTTTTGAATCAAACTGAATATAAATTTTATCTTTACTTGTGTGCACTCTTACTATCTTGATGATACTTTGTGTTTAGGTCATTCTCCAAAAAATGAAAATAATTTAGGGTACTGGTCAAAAAAAGGGTTAGATAGTATATAGGAGGAAAATTCTTGAGGGGCAGAAAGCTGAAAATTACAAATTAAAAACATGTCAAGACGTTCTCCTATTTGAGAGATGTCCTTTTATCCAATGGTCTAAGTGAACTGATTCTTCTTAGTTTTACAATCTATGAGATCGTTAACTATGATAATTGAAATTTTGCATAGCTTTATTCGTAGGAATCCCTAAGTTACTTATCAAAGCATTAGTCTTAAACAAGAACAATCAGATTCATTCTTATAGGACTGATTACAAGGGGTAATTGTTTCCAAAGACTATTTTTCCCATAGGTGCTACTAGGTCCATAAACATTGCATAGCCAAAATTTCAGCCTGGCTCTTTTACTACTCACCAAGAATAGGAGCCAATGAACAAAGGGGTAACAAACCCGATGTCAACAAAGTCTTTCCTCTATAATGCAGCGAAGCCACTAGACGTATCCTGTGCTAGGAGCTAAAAATGATTGCACATATTCCAAGAATAAAAAAAGAGATACGACTACAGACTGAAATAATCTAGTTTCTTGAAGTAGAGCAATATCAATATTTATATTATCTAATTGATACTTGAATAAGTGTCTTTTGCTATGATATCAACCTAATTGACACTTAATAAGTGTCTTTTGCTATGATATCAACCTCATTGGCCTTGAGGGGAATAACTCACTCCACTCTTTCTTTGAATTTATCATTGACAGAAGTTAGCAGAAAACTCAAGCTACAAATTCTTTTTGGGCTACAGCCCTAGTATTTGGAGGATTGAACTGTCCCTTTTCTAGGGATATTGATTAAAGAAAAGTAATTTGGGTCCGAGCATCTATTTCAATTTATGGTGCTTTGACGTTCTAACCGTTTTAGCAGAATTAGAGAAAGGGGAAATCTTGTCCAAATCAGATTGCTCATCCGGAAATTGACAATAGTGGACATCTTTATTCATCTCCAGAAGTACCTTATCTACTGGATCAATTGACAAGTCTACATTAGACTTATCAGCAATTTATCGTACAAATTTAATGATATTTTCATCAAGGGAGATATCATTTAGTGATTTTTCTTCATCGAAATTCTCCCAACCTAGAGGAGGCAGGATTTCATCCGGAGGAAGTTCAAAAGAAAAGATATTGTACAAGAGGGGGGTTTTGGAAGAAACAGAAGGACCCATGTGTGGATTCATAGACGACTGAACTTCAGTAACATCTGCATCCATTCATGTTGGGAAGAGGGTGGGTTCATACTTCCCCGAAAAAATCTATCATCCTAAGTATATAAAGTTGATTTCATGATGGAAGGGTGGTCCAGAATAGCGCCATCTTGCCATCACAAATTGCTGAAGACTGGGTCACTATCCCATGAAAACACATTATTCTCAAAGGCCATCTCATTTCTAATATTTTTTCTTTTATGTACAGCAGGAGGGGACTTGATTATCGCTTGGGTTTCGAGAAGGGGTGGGTACTGTAATTTATCAAACCTAGCTGCGGCGAATTAACCATTTTTTTCTCTATGCCATTAGTAGGAACAATGGTTTCAGTAGCACTTGGAGCAGAAGTTTTCATTTTAAGAATTCTCCAAGTCTAATATAGAGAAGCTTCTCAAAAATATTTGAGTCTATCAATAAAGAGAATTTCAAGAAATGCGAGCTTTCTTTCATAATAGTTTTTTTCCAATTCCCGTCTATGGAAGTGATGTACCTCATATTCCCAACCTCTGCTTTAATCAACTGTAATCGTCTGTTTTAATCAACCTGATCTGCTACTGGTTGTCAGTTTGTTTGTTACTGGTGTAACCATCTCAGTTACTGGTTGTCAGTTTGTTTGTTCTGAGTCTGAATGTTATTTCTTGTTGAATCCGAATCTGAAGGATTGTTTTTTTTGTTTTCCTGTCTTATACAGGTTTACGTGTGAAAGATAAGAAGGCAAAGAAGATATGGCTCAAGTAGACAGCCATAGTTCTATAATCAAGGCTAAACAAATTTATATAGGTGAATCAAGCTGTGGAGGCCAATGGTTAAGCGATACTTCAGGAATACCCATGCAAGCAAAGCACATATTCGATCCCTCATGTAATATCTGGCAAGTGGGTGCGAAGGTGTGCATTTTTAGGGTGCCAAACCCCATAATGATTGGGAATCGGGATGCTTATCTCCCTTCCACTGTATCTTTGGGACCTTACCACCACGAAACCAACCACATGCTATCCAAAATGAATCAACATAAACAAGAAGCGGTTCGTAGAATGGTGTCAAGGATCAAGAGAGATGTGGGGTTTTTGATGAAAGAGATACAAAACTTGGAGAAAGAAATCAGAGAGTGCTATGAAGAAAAAATAAACTGCGATGGAGAAACATTATGCTGCATGATGGTATATGATGCATGCTTTATTCTTGAATTCTTTAGATGTGCAAGCACAACAAAAAATGAGAATCGCCATGGTTATTTTAGCCTTGTTTTTCAAAATAAGGATTACAAGAACTGTATGCATACTGCAATATTAGGTGACATTATGAAGTTGGAAAATCAGGTTCCTCTGATAGTTCTCACCACTATACTCGGATTGGAATTTGATCATCCAGAACCAGAATTAGCTGCACTGTTGAGTAACACAGAACTCTTTAAAGGTTTTCCTTTTGACCCCTCATTGTCAGATGATGATGTTAAATCAAAACAGAAAGATAATGTTGTGAAATCAAAACTGAGAGATGATTCTGTAAAATCAAAGCTCAAGGAATATATTGAGATAAAGCCATGTCATCTATTGGATCTGTATAGAATGGTGATTAAAGATGTGTTGACACCAAGCTCAGAAATATCATGTACTGCTGGTAGACCTGGTTACGTGCAACTACCTTGTTCTCCCAAGGATATTAGCTTTATCTCAAATGCTGAACCTATCGTTGATAAAAGGAATAACCCTTGTGCCGAAAAATTAAAGAGCGCTGGAATCGAATTTCAACCAGGCCAAGTTGGATTTAATTGGAGTAAGCTCTCCCTTCCTCAAATCACAGTAACCTACGAGACAGAAGAACTGTTGCGGAACCTGATAGCTTATGAAGAGTGTCAAAGGAGCTCATGGAGGCCGGAACCGACAGTAATTTCATATTATATACATCTCTTAGATAATTTAATCAATTCAGAGAAAGATGTTTCTGTGCTTCGAGAATCTAGTGTCATTAAGAGTGTCGTGGGCGATGATGATTTTATAGTTCACATGTTCAACCATCTTCAGATTGGAATCACCGTTGATCCCCTAACAATCAATCAGGGTGGACCAATTCATGACTACGAAAGTGTTATAATAGAACTGAGAGAGCATTGCAAAAGTAAATGGAGGTTGTGGATAGCCGATTTTTATGATCGATACTGTTCAAGTCCATGGTATGCTCTCTCTCTTTTGGCGGCGACGGCTCTTTTGGTTATGACCTTGATTCAAACTGTGTATGCAGTGATCTAGTGCAGAATTATTATCTTTCAATCCTATTTGATATTAGCGTGTCCTCTAAGTACATTTGATCATTGGAACATGACATGATATTTGTTAAAGTCATAATAATCACTCTATATGTAATGTTAGATATTTTATCTGTTTTTATGAGTTAACATTTATTAAACTCACAAGGATCATGAGTCGATCCTGAATTCTCCAGAACATAGATACTAACGGGATGGTTTCCCTCTGGACAGGTTTGTCTTTACCCTTTCAGGTCCATGGTGTTTTTCAGTTATTTAGCCTCTGAATTTTAATATTTAAATCTCTCGTAATAGGACTTGTTCAATGTTGTTTATTTGTCATTTTGTCAAACGAACAAAAAAAAAAGTGTATTTATATGTTATGATATTTATGTTTTTATAGATGATATAATTCGAATATAGATTCAGTTTGAGAATAGTAAGGTAATGATAATGGTGACATTAAGATATAATATCTGATATTAGCCTATTTCTATGAAATGTTATAATATAATGATATACTGGAAAATATTATATTCTTTTATCAAATCTTCATTCATCTTTATTTTAGTCTATTTGCACGAATATTAACATATTCATAATGTATTTATTATTTTTCATGCTTATCTATGATTTATTTTCATGTTACTCAAGATAGACCTTCTTCAATTTTGAAATGCATTCGAATGATCCCAAAATTCAAGTGCTTAAAAATAAATTTAGAATTTTGCACACTTTCAATTATTTTTTTAAGGCTTGACTATGTATATTTTTGTAGAATGGCTACCATATCATGTTATTTAAAGGCATTCAATGTGCCATTATTTTATAAATGATTAAAAGAATAATAGAAAAGTAATTAGTGAAAATATTATATTTGTAAAGGCCAAAGAATGAAATCTACATATAGACCAACTTGATTTCTACATATGCTGTCATTATTATCCCTTGGTATCAGTAATTTTGAATGTCAAAGGGTGTTGATAAAGGAGAACACCACCACTTATAAATTTCACAAGTTCCTTGCAAATGTTTGCAAACACAACCTTGACAAATTTAGATACTAATTGCACAAAGGAAAATAGATTGTTAGTGATGAAGAGTGGACAAAAAAGGTGCTGGATAGATGACAACAACTAATCAAACTTGAGAGGCTTGGCACTACAATCCCACTAGCCCCCAAGGCACACAAATAACCCAAATACCCCAAATAACTCCAACACCTTCGCAAAGGCTAAGATGAATACTAAAGGTATAAACAAGTTGGATTTGACAAGATTCAATCAATTTTTGACTCCTCTCAAATACCCAAGAGCCAAAACACAAAAGTGTCCTCAAGGCCTAATTGCCCCTCAACTAGCCCTGCTGGGACTAGTTCTTCCCATTTTCTCTTAATCTTTCCAAAGCACTAACCAAAATAATATATTTTTGGATACCCTTTTTGGGTTTACACAAGATAATAGAAGATTGGGTAGAGTTGTTTTGGAGAACTATCTGCTCATCACACTACTGGCCCCTTTTTAGGCCAAGGCGATGGTCATTTAACAAAGAAAGTGTCAAAAAGTCTTATAAAAAAGACTCAAAACTATCAAAAGTGAGTTAACATGGTAAAAAACTAACAAAAATGCACTTGGATCAATTCCAAGACTCCTCAAAGCATCCAACTCCCAACTAGGCTCTCTCTAGGGCCTCCAAATCAAGGGTTTGACCAAAAACACACCTTTGAAGAATTCTTGATCAGTATAATGGATGGATCACCTTTATATGATCAATATAAAATCTCCAAATCATAAAAATTCCCTCTCTTTATGGTAGATTAATGGCTTCTATAGTCATGGCACCATTTTCTTCACAAAATCTCATACAATCTGCATTCAATCTGACACTTCCCCTGCAAATAAGAGTTTCTCCTACATTAATAGGTGTTAATACATTATATTAAAATCATAGAATTCATCCCCAACCAAATAAGTCATAGAAATAGGGATGAATCAAGATTTCATCGTTGAAAGCCTTGCCCAAACAAGGACTGTCACAGTACAGTCAGCCTTGAGGGCTTCAAATCAATTGAAAATAACATTAAGAGAATTAAAAAATGATTTATAAATATTAAAAAAATTCTCCCAATGAGTAAAATCAAAGAACCATTCAATAAAGATCACAAAAGTGCAACAAAATAATTGTTTATTGCTCAAAAGCGGGTACAGTCCATATTTTCACCAATACCTATCTGTACGAAATGGTTCTACCCATACAAAGGATCCAAATAAGTTTTAATAACCTCCCGAAAATCTCCCAAGCCAATCCCAATAAATTTGGTGTTTTAAAACCCTCTAAACAACTCTTAAACTCATTTTCCCACCAAATCCACAACTAGTCGTTGGGATTTAAAATTTAAATTTCTAACTTTAAAACTAATGCAAACTACTTATCCAAACCAATCCAAATTTATGTATTTTATGTAAAAGGATCAAATAAACCTAATCAAATCCTAATCTAACCTTTTTGACCCTTAGAGGTTATTATGGCTCATTTTACAATATTTTTCTTCTAAGGTGCTTACCGGGACCTTTAGGAGATTTACAAATTTGATCAAATCGCTCATTAGAAATCTTCATGATTGGTTTTAACATATCCCAATTAACATGTGGGATATTAATCTTTTTCTCCACCATGCCTGGCTTGTCCATGCACTTTGGGGATCTCATTGATGCTCCTACATCATACACCCCGCCTTCAAAAGAGCTCTTGTCACAAGAGCCAATGCTCCTTGTCCTTAAGCCTCCCATCCTCCTAGATGGTTCCATGCTCCTTGAGACATGAAACTTGTTATCATCCTTATGAATTTAACTTTCAATCAAACTATTATAATAAAAAAAAACTTTGTATAATTGTTACCATCCATGACAACCTTGTTCCTTGCTATTTGTGGATAGTCATCTTTTACCCTTGAAAAAGGTCTCATAACTTGTTGTAGAGGATCAACCAAACCCTTTCCCATATCCTTCATGGATAGGCTCACATCCATGTTCATCATTGGCACTATAGGACACCATAGTGTACCTATCAACACCTCATTCTCAGTCACTGTTTGCTTGCAATTAGAATTCTAAGTTTTCCTTTGAGTAACCACATTCTTCATAACCATAAGAGCTCTTTTATGCTGAAGACATATCCCATCATGGTGACTCTTCCTCTACTCCTTCAATTTAACATATTATTTCTTTCCAAAAAAAAATAATCCTTTCAACACCATCACCCAATAAAGGAGTCTAATGAAATTTCACACCATTCTTATACACCACATAGACATTAGATGATCCAAAATGAATTATGTTCCTCGGGGCTTGCCAAGTCCTTCCAATGATTACATTGAAACATGTCATAGGGATGACATCACATAAAACTTGATCTCTATGCGACCCTATAAAAAAATCAACTATTGCTTGTTCCAGCACAACAATGTTTTTAGTATATCACTTACCCAAGATGCCTTATATGGTTTATGAATGTGAAACTTCTTCAATCCTAGTTTGATAATAATTTCATATGACACTAAGTTGTCAAAGGAACCCGAGTCTATTATAATCTTACAAATCTTACCATTTCTCATACAATTTGTCCTAAAGATGGATGCTTTTGCCTCTTTTTGCTGCTACATTCCTCTTCTCACCATAAAGAAATCTCCTTCCAAGATTGGATCAACATTTCCAAACTTCTTTTATCCCTCTTCTCCTTGGGTTAGGGTAACTCTCTTCTCCACCTTCTTGAAATCCATTCATTTCTCATGACACTTGTAGGATTAAAGCCCTACCCCTCCACATGTGAATCATGTAACTATGAAGACACCATTATCCCTACCATACCTCTTACCTCCTCTAGGCTTAGATTCATCAACAACTTCCTTGCCCTTGTCATTAGCATTTTGTACTTGTCTTTCATTGGACCTGCCTCCTCTTCCTCTAATGGATTTTCCTCTTCCATTAACTTGTCTTTCTTCTTTCCTCTTCAATTTATGATTGGCCTTCATGGAAAAATTGAAGCATTCCTCCAATGTCATAGGAGTAGCCATACTCATCTCGTCCTGTATATTATATAGGTTAGTTCACCAAGGTATCTAGAAAAATTTCCTCTACATCCTCATCATGTGCTGCCCTGATGTCTAATTTATGAAACTCCTCAATGTACTTAGAGACATCCATGTCCTTTTGCTTCAGCCCTTGCATCCTCTTATAGAGCTTCACCTTGTTATCTTTAAGAAGGAACTTTTCCTTCATTTTCTCCATCATTCTTGGCCAAGAAGAAATATTTGACCAACCTATATCCTTCATGGATAGGCTCACATCCTTTTTGATCAATGGCACTATAGGACACCATAGTGTACCTATCAACATCCCATTCTCAGTCATTGTTTGCTTGCAATCAGAATTCTGAGTTTTGCTTTGAGTAACCACATTCTTCATAACCATAATAGATGGTTTATATTGAAGACCTATCTCATCATGGTGAATCATCATTTTCCCCTTCAATTTCACATATTCTTTCTTGCCAAAATGAACAATCCTTTCCTTTACATCAACTAGTAGAGGAGTCAAATGAGATTTCACACCATCCATTTATACCACATAGACATTAGATGAACTTAAATGAATTATGTTCCTTGAGGCTTCCAATACCTTCCATGGATTACATGGAAACATGTCATAGGCATGACATCACATACAACTTTATCCCTATATGCCCCTATAGAAAAATCAACTATTGCTTGCTTCCTCACAACGTTGTTTTGAGTATCACTTACCCAAGATGCCTGATATGTTTTATTAGTAGGATACTTCTTCAATCGTAGTTTATTAACCATTTCATATGACACTAATTTGTCAAAGGAACCCGAGTCTATTATCATCTTACAATTCTTACCATTTCTCATACAATTGGTCCTAAAGATGGATGCTTTTACCTCTTTTTGATGCTGCATTCCTTTTTGCACCATCAAGAAATCTCCTCCCAAGATTGGATCTACATTACCAGACTTCTTTTCTTCCTCTTCTCCTTGGGTAAGGGTGACTCTCTTCTCCACCTTCTTCAAATCCATTCTGATGTAGAGTTTCTTCAATCTAGAGCTTTGTTGCTCTCTCCTTAGGCTTCCTTTAGCCTTCTTAGGGTTCTTTCTCTAACCCTAACTAGAGGTTCCTATCCCAACCCCTATCCACCAAGAAAGTTCACACCAATTTTCAATCCACACTCCCTAAACACTCAAACTCTCACATATGCAACCCTGTGCACCATTGGCAAGTGAAATTCCCAAGAACACTCCTTTAGGAATTTGGGTGTCTAGATCACCCTGATATAGTTTTGATACTGGGTATGTGCAGGATCATGGTATGCCAAACTAGGGCCTTAAGGGGTAATGAAAATTCAAAAAATTAGGTTTAGGAAAGTTGACATAAAAAATTGAACAAGTTATAAATATTATATTAATAATATGTAACAAGAGAATCTGTAGAAAATTGAATTTAGTTTCTAAGATACTAGGTCTTTTTTGAAAAAACATTATTCTATATGTTGAAATTTTCAAATTTCAATGTATTAGTACGAAAATTTTAGAAAAAATAAAAAGTAGGTGTATGTCCGACCACCTTAAACACAATCAAATGATAACTTTATTTTACAAGATTCTAGATATAAGTAGTAGACTTGTGTATGGATGTGACACATATTTTTTTTGTAATTTATTCCCAAGTAAATAATTAATTATGATTTGTCTTCTACAACTTTTCTAGAATACAAAAAATCTCATGTCCGACCATGTTAACTTAGACTAAAGTTTATCAAATTGAAAACTTTTTAAATTTTTCTTGTAGTAGGAAAATCATAGAATGTGACACATGTTTTGGATTTCAAAAATATTATACAGTTTGAAAGTTATAGCTATTTTTCAATAATACTATCAATTAGGACAAGAAATATAACAAGTAGGTGTATGTCTGAGCACATTAAACAAAATCAAATGATAATATTTTTTTATAAGATTCTAGATAAAATTAGTAGACTCATGTCCGGATGTGATGTATATTTTTTTTTTTTTTTTCTAAGTAAATAATTAATTATGATTTTTTTGCTATAAATTTTCTTAAATATAAAAACTCTCATGTCTGACCACCTTAACTTAGTCTAAACTTCATCAAATTAAAATAAATGTTAATTATTATTGTATTAGGTGAAGCATAGAATGTGATGTATACTTCAAATTTAAAAAAAGTTATATTGTTTGAAAGTTATAGTTGTTTTTCAAAGAGTCTATCAATTAGGACTTCTTTTTCACATCGTCACTTTTTGGCATACCATGATCCTAAACATACCCTACCATTCCCGATCATTTTCCATCTTCTCTCCAAGTTTTAACCTATCGATGTTAAAACTATCCTAGTTAGGCCTTGTAGCCTTTTAGCCCCTTTTAGGCCTCCTACAAACTAGGGTCTTGCATTTCCAATGAAAAAATCCTAACAAGACCTCTTGGTGTCTGAAATTTTTTTATTTCCATGGACCTAATCTCCAAGATTTCCTAGGTCATAGCCTCCCAAAGTGTCCATACATCATATTTCCAAAATACCCTATTTTAAAGGGTTCTAGGGTAATGACAAATTTACCTTTTGTTCATTTCTTGGAATCTCCTTCCAGCACTCCTCCTCTAGGTTTTGGACACTCAACACATTCTTCTACCATTACTCTAATAGGATTGGCACACACCAATCAAGTTAATACCTACTATTTACTCTACAAGCTTTCCGATCTACCTAGCCAAAGCACATAGTTTGCTTAGGGCTAGCTTGCAAAAATTAACTCCACTGCTTCCCACAACTCCTCCTTCCATATTTACAATATATAAAGAGTCCATGACTTGAATCCATGAGGCCATGAAGTTTCCATGGTCAGGATTCAAGTGATGGACATTTTTCACCAAATTGTTATACATAGGACAGAAAGCCAAGAACTTCAAAAGAATTTACAAAACAATAACAAACAACCTCAAAATTCCAAAAAAACCTTGCACAATTCCTTCACATAATATAAATCAACTATTCCATTCAAAATAGTAACCCTTCCAATCTAATTGAACAATGGATGAAGGCTAAAAACCTTTGAAAACTATCACAGTCCACTACTTTTTCATAAGAAGCCTGTACTTAATGACAACCAACCATCAAAATGGTTTGATTCTTTCTTAAATATCATGTTTCTAATTATTTTTGGACCCTCAGGTTGGGCCTTGGACCTAATCACAACACATTCCACCATCTTAGGAATGTTGTCATGAGCAACTTTTACCATTTTTGCCTTGGTGATGTCCTATCACCTCCCACTTGCCTAGTTGGCTTCCTAGACCCCTAAATTTTCTGAAACATATGAAAATATCAATTTAAAACATTCCACCTTCTATTTCCCCATATTGGAGGGCTTTCACCTATTAACCAAAATTGGTCTCTCTCAATGACTTAGGGACAACCTAGATCATCCTAAGTTCACCATGAAAAAAAACACACCTTGGGACTTTACAAATTAGTCCTTATTATGTCAATGGTTGGCTATACCATTTACAAGCCAAAATAGTTATTAGGGATTGTCTTACCCTAAGGTGCTCCTACACCATACTCCCCCTGCAAGAAAGTACTAAGGTAGTTGTGGTTGGAGTAACTCCAGACTGATGTTATGCTTCTTGAAGTCACTATCAACAATCCAAGTTGCTTTAGCTTCCGGGGTATTTATCCATTTGATGAAATGATCCATGTAAGTCTTCTTCATGGTCTTCTTCTTCACTCTACTATCCAATATCTTCTCAATTGTTTCTTGAACCTATGGTGGCACTTTAAGTTCTATGACTTCCTGCTTCAGACCTGTACTATACTACCCCTCATCCATATTTGGACCCTTATAGTATCAAGTCTTTGACATTGAAAATGGGAGAGATTGCCATGTCTTAGGGAAGATCAATCTTGTATGCATTCAAGCCATACTTGTCTAACACTTTACAAGGTCCAATTCTCTTCATTTGGAGTTTTTTTGGTACTCCCTTTTTCATCCTGGCTTTGTTCAAAAACACCATGACTAGGTCTCCTATCTAAAATTTCAAAACCCTCCTTCCTTCATCTCTCTTGTCTTTCAATTTTTGGTTAGCCTCCACCAAGGTTTTTTTAACTTGATCATGAATCTCCTTCATGGATTAGGAAAATTCATATGCATGCCCATTGACTTTGTCATAACCTGGTAGTTCTCTCAACTCCATGACACCCCTTAGCTATGTTCCATATATAGTTAGGAAAGAACTCAATCTGGTAGTCCTATTTTTGCTATCATTGTAGGAAAATTCTACCTGAGGAATTACTTTCTCCCAATCTTGGCCATACTCTTTAGTTAAACACCTTAAGAGATTTCCAAGTATTCTATTTATCACTTCTATCAGACCATCTATTTGGGGATGTTAGGTAGATCCATGGGCTATGTTGGTACCCAATCTCTTCTAAAGAGTCTTCTAGAAATGCTCCATGAACTTGACATCTCTATTTGCTACAATTCTTATTGGTAGCCATGAATTCTAATAATTTCTTTGAAAAATAGCTGAGCTATATGACTAGTATCATGTGTGGTTTTTTAGGGTATTAAATGGATCATTTTGCTAAACTTGTCAACTACAACATACACACTATCCATCCCTATCATGGTTCTTGGAAAACAAACTATGAAGTCCATGCTAATGCACTCCCAAGGCCTATTTGGTACGGGTAGAGGCTGATATAGCCCTGCATTAGATGAAGTGCCTTTATCCTTTTGGCATACACCACACTTCTCTATATATCTCCTTATATCCCTTTGCATTTTGGGCCAGTAATAGAACCTTTCTACTAGTTCTAGGGTCTTAGTGAGACCAAAATATCAACTCATACTCCCATTGTGTTTCTCCTGAATGATGTTTTCCCTCATAAATCCTCTGGGAACACATAACTGTCAACCTTTAAATAATAGTCCATTCTGCAATGTAAATTCATTAAATTGACTATGAAAATGATTTTCAAAATCTAGACATACCTTGAATGCCTCTGCAAAATCAATATCACTTTGGTACAAGCCTTTGAATTCTTCAGTCCCTATGCTCTACAACTTGAATTCTTGAATAGTCAACAACCTTCTTCTTAAGGCATCAACTACCTTATTGTTATACCCCTTCTTGTACTTTATCATAAAGGTATAGGATTGTAAGAATTCCACCCATTTAATGTGTCTAAGGCTGAGCTTCTCTTATGTGTTGATGTAGCTAAGCACTTGGTTGTCAGTATAGAAAACAAACTCCTGAAGCAATAAGTAATGCCTCCATTTCTTGAGGGATTCAACTAATGCATATAGGCCCAAGTCATAGGCTGAATACCTTGACTTTGCTTCATTAAGCCTTTCATTGAAAAATGATAAAGGTCTTCCCTCTTAACTTAACACTGCTCCAACTACAATGTTGCTAGTATCACACTCCACAATAAACAATTTCTCAAAACTTGGCAAAATCAGAATGGGTTGAGTTGCCACTTCCTTTTTAAACCTTTCAAAAATTTCATCAGCTGCCTTGGTCCATACAAATTTGGTTTTGATTCCACCCTTCACTGTATCATTCATAGGAGCACAAATTTCACTAAACCTTCTCATAAATTTCCTATAGAACTAAGCTAGGCCGTGGAAACTCCTTACTTGAATTGCCGACTTAGGAGTGGGCCAACTAAATATTGCCTTCACTTTGCTCTTATCCATTTTCAAATTACCTTGAGACACTACAAATCCCAAGTAGACAAGTTCCTCTTTCATGAACTCATTCTTCTCAAGATTTATTGTTAAATTCTCCTCATGAAGCCTCCTCAACAATAATTATAAGTGCCTCATATGCTCTTCTCTTGTCTTTCTGAAGATGAGGATATTTGTTAGGAATGGGAACATTGAGAGGGGGGGTGAATCAGTGTTCACTGAATTTCTTTTTCTTAGCTCTTTAATCTTAACTTGAATGCCTACTGAAATGAACATTAACATAAACAAGATAGAAGAACACAACACATAAAACCAATATGGTTATGGGGAAAACCAAATAGGTAAAAACCCCGGTGGGAATTGACATGCACTAATATTTTGCACTAGTGTTTTATGATACTTGTTAGAAGATCCTTAACCCTGTTAGGAGTTTCTTTACAATGTATTTAGTATAATGACCTTGTCAAGGGTCAGACCTTGTTAGGAGTCTTTTACAATAACACTATTAGGGGTGTGGACACACTATCCTAGAGCTCACTTCTCAAGTCATGAATGCTACAACCTTCTGATCTCAGATACACCCTATATCTGCTGGATGAACTGTCACTGTGACACTCCTTATTTGATCAGTTCCTTTGTTGCACTGATGATTTGACCTCTTGAAAATCTCTAATACATCTCAAAAACTCTTTGCATACTTTTTCTCTACTACTTTCAACTCTATATCAACTCTCATGCTTAATTACAATGACACATCTAATATTCATATGTGCATACAAAACAATTAACTAGGTTGGCCCTTTAACCAATTACATACAATGCTTCCAATTGAATTCGCTCAAGGGTGTTTACTAAAAATCATAATTATATGTCTACAACCTAATCACAATAGGCTCATAGCCTTTATAACATTATAATATAACCATTAACCAAAATACAAACAGTCAGCAGCTTGCTCTATTCTTCTCTGGCATTCACTATCTGTGCAACTTAAACTCTCTGTATCTTCTTCATACTAGATATTTTGATCATGCACTCTTAGATTTAGCATGAATATGATCTTACCAACTTAAATTCTAGGGCACATACTATAATTATTTCATATACACGTGCACTGATGCTCTGACCTTTAGGTACTCTATATAATGTCTAGTCTTCAACACTTAGCCAGTTTATGATCTTCTTATCATAAGAGTTGACTCCAAAATATCATATGACTTTGTTGCCATAATCAAGAAACTATATTAAGTCATATACACTAGTATAATCAACTTTCCAATAATCTCCCCCTTTATCATTGATGGCAAAAAAGGAATATGGCAAAATGACTAACTGTCCCTTAATACAAAAAACACTTTATCTTATATCTCTCTTATCCCTTATATCTTCTTACTATACATTTTCATTACATAGCTATATATCCATATTCTATAAATAATCCCCTTTTGACATTAATGACAAAGGTTTTATAAAAGTGAATCTATACAATTACTTATAGTGTGAAAATATCTAGATATGCTATTTGTAAGTCATGGATCTCTTTCTTCCAAAATATAATCAATGAACTAAAAATTTTGAGATAGGCGCATAATGCATACTGTAGCTTCTCCATCTTCTCCAAGTCTGAGCTAGGACCTTGATCATATGTCACCATGGTGGCATTGATCTCCTTGATATTATGATTTAACACATCTAGGGAGGGTGCAAGAGCATTTCTAAGTTGAGTGTACCTAGCCCTTATCTTTGACATTTCTTTTTCTACCTTCTCAATTTTGTCAAACTGTCCCTGATATACATTGTTACACCTATTTACATCAATAGAGGGATCTTCTACTAACTTCTTCACCTTTTCAATCATGTCCTCTACTTCTTGAATCTTCTTATAGTGATTGACTATAAACTTATTTTGATTCATAGAATCAACAATAATTTTCCTTCCTTTAGCTGCAAACTCTTTCAAAGTTCCTTGTCCAAGTTTGAGTGAACTAAGGTTTAGTAGAAGTTACTGAAAAACTCATTTATTATTTTCTTCATATACTTCTCCTTTGCAACTAATGATGCAAATTCTTCCAAGTTGGAGAAATTACTCTTGAACTATGAAAGAATAGTACTTACATCATCAACAGAGTGTACCTTGGACACTTTATTATCCACCTATAATTGGTTGTTAAGGATATTTATTGATTCTACAAAGAGGAGATTCCTCATTACCTATTTCTTCTTGGCCTTTTCCACAGCTAATACATTGATCTTGATCAAGTCTTCTTCCGCCTATGAATCCAAACTAGTTGTGTCAGGTGTCAAACTTGACAACAATGTTGTTTAGGGTATTGGACTGATAGGAGTGCTATCTATTACTTCTTGTTTTACTTTGATTAGCATTTCAAAAGATGGCTTGTTTGTTGGCTCACTTCCTTTTACCTCTTCTTCTCCTTTCTCCTCTTCTATATTTTCTTTCTCTTTCTCTATTTGTTTTTCTATCTCCTTTTCTTCTTTTACATCTTTTATATCCTCAATCAATACGTCTTCTTGTTGATTGGGAGGACTATTACTACAAAGTGTTTCAAACTCTTGTGTGCTTAAAAAAAATTCTTCAAAATTGTCCAAGTACATGTCTGTGGCCCCAATAGTAACTTTTACATTATCAATAAGAATTGTGTTATCTCTGAGTGTCTTTGTCATGGGTACAAACTTTTCTACCTCCGTGGGTGCATCAATTGTATGCACTGAATCCTATGGACCTATAGATGGTACATTTATGGTCTTTGACTCTTTTGCAACCTTTATGGGAACTTTTTATGTGGATGCAATAGGAGGGAACATGTGCATGTTTAGAAAGACTGTCACAAATGCTTTCTTAGTTTCCTTTCCAACAAGATCATAGTTCTTGTCCATAATGTGCAAAGTCCTTGATTTTGTTCTAAGATGTGGCTTTACCAGATCCAACAATAAGGTCATCTCCTCTAGAGAACATATAGGTAGACTCTCATCTAAGATCTTCTCTCTTATTCTCAAATCTTCCTCTAATGCCTGTCTCTTCAAGAAGTCTAAAGTGTTCCATACATTGTCTAGAATCATAGTCTTTAATTCTAGCACTGTCTTTTTAAACTTAAGCATATAATTGATAATCATGATGTGAATCTTTGATTTATCTATTTCACTATACTTATCATAAAATTTCCTTATCTAATCAATCCTTCCTTCATCAATAATCCTTTTACTCAACACTTGAAGACTAGGTCTAAAACCTACCTCTGGAGGTGCTTGAGTATTCTTCCTATTTCTTGTTACTCACGAGGATGGATGGTTGGTGCTAGTCTCTTTCTTCCTCTTGGGAATTGCCTTATACTTAGAAGGATCAGTAAGGTTAATGGTTTCCTTGGGCACATAAGGGGTATCATTATTTTTACCCTTTGAATCATCAAAATTCTCAGTTTTTACCTTCTTCATCTTTGGAACATTAGATTCTATCTTTGTTGTAGCTGCACTCTCTAATTCTAAAGAAATCTTCTCTTTCCTTTCTTTGTCTAGGTCTTCTTGTGATACTCCATGAATTATGAGTATCTCAGAAGTGACTTGAGCTACCTTTCTTTTAGTTGTTGTGCTATTCAAAACTGCATCAACTTCTCTTGAATTTTCTTCATAAGTCCCCCATCTAGGTTCATTAGGGTCCTTAGGCACTGATAGTAGTATTTTTGCATAAGCTTCCAAGATTGGTTCCTCAACTTCATACCCAAGTGGATGGATCCACTTTGTTCTTGGTTCAACTGCCTCCATACAAGTTGTATCAGTTTCTACCATGAAACAAATGTCGTCCTTGTATTTCTCTACAATACTCTCTGGTATTCTATACCTCATCTGCATCTTGATTCTAAATTTTTTCAATTCTAGCTCCATGTAGTCTTCCACTGAACTATCATTAGATACCTTAAGGGATATTTGAGGCATTGTAGGAATATCTTTGTCTAGGTATAGATCTAAAACCTTTCTAAGTATATGAAAGTACATGTAAATGATAGAAGACTAAAACTTGAATATTTTGTTATTGTCATGTTTGATGGCCTTAATGTTGTCTATGAGTTGTGTGTGCAAGATCTCACACAAATTGAACTCATCATTTTCTCTGAAAATCCTTATTGCTACAAGAATAGTGGCCGTAGACACCCTATTCACCCTATTGGTGTGCTGAAACTTGTACCTAATTATCATAGACATCAATTTTATGTCTTTCTCCTCTATAGGCTCAATAGTCATTCTGCGCCTATCACTTCTTGACTTGCATGACTATTCTACTTGTTTCCTCACATCCTTACCCACTGGAAGAATGATGCCAATCTTATAAAGGCCTATTATCTCATGAATTAGGTGTCCTATGATTCTTACTGGGACTTCACCTATCCAAAATAGGTCATCATGGATTCTTCTTAATAGGATCTTGATCCATTCCAATTTGTAAAAGTCATGTGCCATAGAAAATTCAACAATAGGATGATTCTCTAGCTATGCATAAGTTGGAAAGTTGTCTATACTAAATTATATGACTAGATATAGTGTTGTCATTATGGCAACAAAGTCATATATTAGTTTGGAGTCAGTGCACTAAGTGTAAAGATCATAATTTAGTTAAGTATTGAAGACTAGACAGTATATAGAGTAGCAGAGACTCAGAGCATTAGCGCACATGTGTAAAAATGAATTAAGGCATGCACCTTGGAAGTTAAGGTTGTTAGACTATACTTATTCTTAGTCTAAGAGCACATAAGTAGCTATATAGAGATGTGAAAGTTACAGTTAGTTGAAGTTGCACAACCAGTGTGTGCCAGGAGTGAACAGAGCATGGAGCCAATAGTGACTATTTTGGGTTGTGATTATAATGTAATGTTGTAGAGGCTATGTGCCCATTGTATTTAGGTTTCTAACATATGTACATGTATAATTTTAAGCACGCTTAAGCCAATTCACTTGGAAGCATTGTTTGTAATTAGCTATAGGGTTGACCTAATTGTTTTATTTATATGAGCATATAAATATAAGATGCGCCCATTGTAATTGTTATGGAAGTTGTAATAGAGTTGTGATAAGTAGAGAAGAGGTATGCAAAGTCAACATATGATGTGTTAGATTTTTATTAGAGGTCAAAGCATCAGCGCACCAAAGGAACTAATTTGACAAGCAATGTCATAGTAACAGTTCACCCAGCAAATATAGTGTGTATTTGATAATAGAAGGTTGTAGCCTTCATCATTTGAGTAGTGAGCTCTAGGACAGTGAGTCCACTCCCCTAATAGGGATCATTGTAAAAGAATCCTAATAGGGATTGACCCTTAACAAGGTCTACTGTAATAAAAGCATTGTAAAGCTACTCCTAACAGGATAAAGGATCTTCTAGCAAGGATCACAAAACACAAGTGCAAAATATTAGTGGGTGTCAATTCCCACTGGAATTTTTACCTATTTGGGTTTCCCCATAATTATATTGGTGTGATGTTTTGATCTTATGTTTCATGTTTATGTGAATTTTTAATTCAGTACTTAAGCATTTAAGTTAAGCATAAAGATTAAAGTAAAAAGGTAAAGTATAGTGAACACTGATTCACCCCCCCCCCCCCCCCTCTCAATGTTCCCATTCCTAACAATTGGTATTAGAGCTCTGGTCCTCAGAATAGAAGTTTAACCACTTGAGGAGATCATGGAAAAAGTAGAAATGAAACATTTGAGAAGAATCTTAAAGCATATCTTGAAGATCTAGACAATTCATAAAGAGTAATTGAAGAACTAAAAGAAAAAGTTAGTGATGCTCAATTAGTTAGCAAAAGACTAAGAAAGGATTTGAAAGGACACTCTAACAGTGATCTTGAAGAGAAAGTCAAAAAGTTGAATGAATAAAATGCATCCTTATTAAGTCATCTTGAATAATTTGATGACAAACTGATGAAAAATCAAGATATCTACAATGAACAAGTCAAGGAGAACCTTCAACTCAATGAAGAACTAAAGGAAGCTAACTTGGAAATCTTGGAGCTAAGGAACATCAAGGAAAGCTTGGAATTTGAATTGAAAGAAGCAAAGAATCATATTGAAAAATTTCACATGAGTTCTTATCTAGTAGAATCTCAGTTATATGCAAGAAGAGCCAAAGGAGAGATTAGCTGTATTGGATACAATGAAGCAAAAAACCAGATTGACAATATGCGAGCAAGTAAGGACACATAGAAGGACACTACCAATACTGAGAAGACTGAAGATCAAACCAAAGACAATGGTAAACCTCCTAAGAATGAGTGCCAACTTGGAGAGCACACTTGTTTTGCATGTAACAAGCTTGGACATATTGCAAGGAACTAGACAGAGGTAAGACCTTTTAATGGTTACTATTATACATGCAATAGATTTGGACATAAAGCTATGAATTGCAAGACTAGTAAGAAGAATAGGATTCAACATGATCAAAGAAGTCAGAATTAGACCAATACAAGAAGTTCTTAGAATGTTACATGTCAAATATGTAACTATAATGGCCACTCAGCAAAACAATGCAGAATGATGTCTTATACCAATGTGCTGAGGAATTTGAGACCCCCAATCATTTGTCACTCTTGTAACAAGGCTGGACATATCTCAAAGTTTTTTAGATCAAGGGTGCAAGGTCAGGAAATCCCTAAAAAGGCCAAAGAACCGGTATTGGATCCCGAAGGAGAAGTCAATTTTGTGAAGGCCTCAGAGGATGTGAGCTTGATTTGGTCATAATGAAAGAAGGATAAGGTTGATGAGAATGTATTGGATGCATCCCTAGTGGACGCACCCTCTACATCTTGATGAATGGCCCTCAAGGTCATAGGGGGAGCTAATTTAGCTCTAGACCCCTATGTGACTGGTATACTCATCCTTAGAGTATGCACCTTTGGACTTAAGATTTTGAAGTATATAGAAACCTTTGTGCAAGAGCGCACATGTTGATTGTTAGTAGAGCTCCAATTTGAAAATTTGAAATGACAGCCTGGGCTATGAGAGTTACATTAATGGTGAATTTCTCACTTTAAGTACATAGAAAGTTGTTTGTTCACTCATTTCATTCATAGTTAGAGTGATTGAAGAGCAAAAAGAGCCTTGGAAGCTATTGTGAAGATTTGAAGATTGAATCATCAGTGATTGCAGTGTATTTGATCGATTGCAGAAACCCTAGCTCATTGCACCAATTCAGAAACCTTCAGAATATCTCAAAGATCATTTTAAAAGCATTTAACAATGAATTCATGGCCACTCCTATTGTTTATGATGTTGCTGAAAAGAAGATATATGTTTTTAAGAGGCATCCATTCAAATCAACCCTAGATGATTTAGAGGGAACATTCTCCCACACGCCGATGGGCATCATGCATGTAGAAGACATAAGGGCTTACATATACTGTAAGAAGGAACTTGTTGGACTAGATAGGTTAAGGGTACACATAGACACAATGCTAAAACTAGACAAAACATTCTTGGATAAATACACCAAATGGAATGATCACCCCATTGTAGAGTATGCCATGGCATATGAATTCTATGAAATGGAATGGATAAAGATCTTGTTGAGTAGAATCCATGATGATTTGTTTTGGATTGGAGATGTACCAGTAAGAATCATAGGAGACTTAATTCATGAGATGACAGGCCTTTCTAGGATAGGTGCCATCCTTCCAGTAGGCAAGGATGTTAGGACAATGGTAGACCAAGTGTGTAAGTCAAGAAGTGATAGGTGTGGCATGACCATTGAGCCAATTGAGCAAGCAGACATAAAACTAATGTCAATGATACTTGTCTATAGATTTCACCATACCAGCAGGGTGAATAGTGTGTCTACAAGCACTATTCTAGAAGCCATCTGAATGGTTAAGGAAGATGGAGATTTTAACTTGTGTGAGATCTTGCACACATAGTTGATAGACAATATCAAGGCTATCAAACATGACAAGACAAAGATATTTAGCTTTGGGTCCCTAATCATCTATATGTACCTTCATATAGTTGGAAGAGTTTCAAATTTTTACTTAGATAAGTCCATTCCAACAATGCCTCAAATATTCGTCAAAGTATCCACTGAACGAACTTTGAGAGATTATGTCACATTGGAATTAAAGACCTTTAGGGAAAAAATGCAAATGAGATACAATATTCCTAAGAACATTGTAGAGAAGTATAAGGATTCAATATGTTTTATGGTGGAGACAGACACTACATGTATGGAAGCTATGGAGCCTAGAACTAAGTGGATCCATCCACTTGGCTATGAGGTAGAGGAACAGGTCCTTGAAGAATGTGCACAGGTACTATTGTCACTAGGGATTGCACTTGTGATGGCTAAGTATGAAACCTAGAAATCCCATGAAACATGGGAATACTCTAAGGATGTGGGACTGCTTCACTGAGAATAAACCTCTGAATTAAGCGTCGACTTCCCCGTTTGTATCACCTAAACTAAACTAAACTTGAAGGGAAAGGGAGAGAGATTGCATGAAATTGAAATAACTAAAATTTAACTTAGGTGATTCACCAAACTAGATATATCCACAAACTAAAAATAGACTCACAATGTAATCCAGCATAAAACCTGAACGTCACAACTCTTCCCAAATCTAATTCTTCCCCTAGAAAATAATTAGGTGCTAGTTGTAAATGAGAAGGGAAAATAGATTCCACAACTCAAACACATATAAATGCACACAGATTGAAACTCTAAGAAAAACCAGTGCTTGTAAACATCAAAATGAACAAAATATCAAGTAAAGGATCAAATTTCAATCACAATACATGACATCAAATCCATCAAATCAACTCACAAATCTATAGAAAAAGAAGGACAATTGATATTAACTAGAATAAAAGGAGTCAAAATATCAATTTGCTTCTCCTGGAGCTACAACATTCACCTCCTAAAAAAGAAGGAAGGAAGATCTTGCCTCCATCACCAAAGGTGAGAGGTATAGAAAGAAAATTCTGAAGAATTTGCATTGAAGCCCTCAACCTCACTAAAAATAGGAAAACTCTCCCTTTAGGCCCATGATCATGCCATCACAAATTCATGTGCCAGATTCCCAAGATGGGTCCCTAAAATAGATAGTCAAAGAAGACTATTCTACCCACTAAGTCATGCATCATCAAAGAATTCTAACAATGGTCTATAAAATGCACTTGTCAGAAATTACAATAAGACTTTTGCAATGACTTTTACAATTGAAAAAATTTAATTCCCCCTCCCAAATAAAGTGGACCCTAAATATATTTAAGATATTCTCAACTCAATAATGAGGAGAATATCTAAGATATAATAATACCAAATCCACATCACTTAATTAATTATTCTCAAAAAGATAAACCCCCCTCCCCCGATGCCAAAATATATGGTCTTGATATATTTCAGAAAAAGGTTTCAACCCTAAATGAAAAAGGGGAAACAATTTCTAAAATATTTACATTTTAATAGAAGGGACCACACATCATAAGGTGTAAAAACAATGGACTCAACCTTAGAAGGGGAGAAATGGAATGAAATAATAAGACATTTTCTCAAACCCTTCCTTGAGAATGGAGAAACTGCTAGCACTGAACTTCTTGAAACTGCACTTGGCAAGTTTCTATCTTTCTCCGGTGGCTTCTAAACTCAAATTTGGAAACAAAAACTCCTTTTCCTTCATGGCATCAATGAAATTGAGGTACGTTTCATTTGGAATTGTGCATTTGATCTGGTTTTCAATTTCTAGGTCCTTGCATTTGTATGACGAAAGATATTGTTGTGTGTTCACTATTTTTCATACTGTGGACTGCAATTTATTCTCTGTTTGTGGCACTATTATCATTTGAATCTCTTTGTATTTGATTGATTAGCATGTAATTGATGCCTCTATTTTTGGTGTATTTGATGGCACCTCTGTAAAATCTTGGGCATTTTAGAGATTAAAATAGCCACACCCTCGATGGCGCCATGTTCTATTTCCACATCTATTTAAAACTAGGGCATCATTTATGCTAGTTTTAGTGAGCTAGGGAACATGAATTATGTAGCATCATTTCTTTGATGAAGCCTCACACTCGATACCTAAGGCATTTCTTTTACCATTACTTATATGATGAGGGTACTGTCATATTTGCTCGGTCCGCATTTGCTTTTGTAGTTGTATCTATATCTTATTGGCTCTCTGCATAACCCATGCATACTAGGGCTTTTGTTTGTTTCAAAATGAGGGCATCATGACATTGATTACTATTGATAACTACATATTGCAACTCTTTGTATTCACTGTTATGCTAGTATGAGAGCTAGGGCATACCATGAATTACATTTGTTGTTGTTGATATTGAGGCCCGAGAGCATGCTAGGGGCACCATGATCTATACATTCTATATGTTATTGACTGTATCCAGCATTTGATATTGTGTGTGACTATGATCATTGTATCTTCAAACTTCTACATTGTATTTGAAAGTTACAATAATAATACTTTGTACTATTGAGGGTGCCATGGAAGGATATTGCTATTGTTTTCGTGGCACAGTCCTCATGGTAGCCTTTGATTGTAGCCATATGGTTTGAAAACTCTACATATATGCAATACCCTTTTCCATCATTACATGCTCAGCCTGTGAGCCTAGAATAGGGCATTCACTTCTCACTATTAGTGTTTGGATTATTACTGATCATAGCCCACTCTTAATAAAGCTAGGTCATCATATAGCATTGATTTGATTAGAATGTCTTTTGTAGCCCGATGAAGCCATTGTGACATTAATGCACTGTTGTCTTCATGTAGTCATACCTCCTTAAGGGGCACATTGCATTATCTATTTACTATTGTGGTACCTCAATACATCTCTTGATTGTGCCTCTATATAAAATGTGCCATGTAGAAATATTTCAGGGACACTATTAATTCATTAGCCACTTGCTCATTTTCTATTTCTTGAATACCTATGGTGATACCATCTATTTGTATGCTTGCATATTGAATTCCATGGCAATGAAAATGTACATTTTCTATATGAAATAGGTCCTCTATATCTAATCTAACGAAATGCAATATATGTGCCCTATTGCTATGATATTGTATTGACATCAAGAATCTTTTGTTGGGATACCATGACATGCTAGGTTTTCCATTGGGGCCACTATTTATATCATTCCACATGATGACATGCTATCATAAAAGAACTATAATTGATTCAAACTGAAGCCCTATGTATTTGTTCACAATGCAGATTTTAACATATTCGTGCCATGACATCATTGTATAGAATGCAGATTTGAAGTACATCTATGCTGTAATGTTAATGCATTGGGTTTATCTTTGAAGCACCTTTATGTTTTACTTTCTTTGAACATATGGATCTATGTACCTTTAATATGATGATGATGAATGCCTCGTGGATCTACCAGTGCCCTGTTTGACCATGCTCCATTACATTTGGCTCTGAGTGTCTCACTGATACTGCCATCCACTAAATGTTAAACTGTTGATCATGGATGTTCTTTGGCCTATGATGTAGTTACTATTAGGAAAATTGAGGTTTCCCTAAGATAGCCTACATCACAGGTCAAGGTCATTCATCTGCACATGGAACAAACATATTAGTGAAAACAATGGTACTTCTTTTATTTCCAAAGCCCCTCTCATGAACCTGCCCTGAGCACAGCCTGTATCAAAGGTGTACAGATGAGTGCACATATGCATGTTTATAGATAGATTCTATGATACTAGGCATTTCTTAGATCCCTTGGATCTAACCCCTTTCTTTTCTCTCTCTGCAGGTTTAGGATCATAGGAGGACACTGGGCACACAGAAGATCAACTCTCATTACCAGATAATGTCTAGTACCCCTGCATATAGCTTCATTAATTATGTATATTTGCACTCATTTATGCAATTCTTGCACTTGCTATGATCACGACATGTGTGAGCTTGGATAGATGTTTCCTTTTCAGTTCTTCCTTCTGTACAACATATTCAAAATATTGGCACATGTAATCTTAGATGCAGTTTATTTCCTTTCCCTTTCATGTACTTTGCAATGAAATGAACACAAATCTTAATCAATACCACCTAATAATGCAAACTAGGGTACAGTAGCTCATCTAGTAATTAGGCTTCCAAAATGTGTAAAAATATGACAAGTACTTTTGTTAGCCCCTAAAGATCCTAATGAACCTAGGTGGGAACCTATGAAGAAAAGACTAGAGAAGTTGATGCTAAGTTGAACAGTGCTGCAACTAAGAGAAAAGTTGCTAAGGTCACTTCTGAAATATTAAGAATACATGGTGTATCACAAGTAGACCTTGATAGAGCAAGGGATGAAAAGATTGCCATAGAATTGAAAGGCACATCAGTGAAAGAAGAACAAGAAGATCCTAAATTGAAAAAGATGAAAACTAAATCAGATGATAGTCAGAAGGGTAAAGATGACAATAATCCTTCTATGCCCAAATATACTCCTCCAGAGTATAAGCCTATAGCTAAAAGGAAGAAAGAAACTAGCACCAGTCATCAATCCTCGCATGCTACAAGGCATAGGAGAAACATTCAAGCACCTCCTAAGGTAGGATTTAGACCAAGCCTTAAAGTTTTGAGCATAAGAATTATTGATGAAGGTAGAATTGACCAAGTAGGGAAGTTCTATGATATATACAACATGATTGACAAATTAGAAATACATGGTATGATTTTCAAGCATATGATCAAGTTCAAGAAGATAGTTCTTGAAATGAAAACAACAATTCCAAATAAGGTATGGGGAGATAATGGATACCTTGAAGAGACAAAAAAATAAAGAAGATTAAAGGATGAGAGAAAAAATATTAGAAGATACTCTACCAGTATGTTCCAAAGAAGAAGAGGCACTGATATTAAATTTGGTGAAGCTACACCTAAGGACAAAAATGAGAACTCTTCACATCATGAACAAAGACTATGAGCTGATAATGAAGGAAACTAAGAAGGCCTTTGAGAAGGTGTTATTAGACCAACAGATTAAACTACCTACTGTGCCCATCATTCATGCATCTAATAAGAAAGAAAAAGCAATAGAGACCTTAAGTATACTAGTGACAAGTCCTCAGGGCTCAGTGCCCATAGTAGAAGCACAATTAGAGGTAGATAAGTCTACGCCATGTCAGGATCACTCAAGCATAGCATATTCATCATTGATAATGTGGAGATAGCCATGGTGACCACTGACATAGAATTGGACAAGTTTGAGGAAGATTTTGTGAGTACACAAGAAGTGGAGATCTTATGTAGTAGTACACCTCCCACTCAGTAAGAAGAAGTAATCATAAAAGATATATTTGATAAGAAAGAGGAAGAAGAGGTAGAAAAGAAAGATGAAGATACTTCTATTGGATTAGTCAAGGTGAAGCAAGAGGTGATGGACATCACTCTCATCACTCCCTCAACATTGTTGTCAAGTTTGACACCTGACACAAGCAGTTTGGAATTCTAGAAGGAAGAAGACCTGATTAAGTTCAGTGTCTTGGCTATGGAGAAGGCTAAGGAGAAGCAAGTAATGAGGAATCCATGCCTGGTGGAATCAGTAAATATTTTGAACAGTTTGCTACTAGAGGATAAGAAAGTGGTAAAGGTACATTCGGTTGATGATGTGAGCATAGTCATCTCACAATTCAAAGTAAATTTTTCAAGCCTAGAAGAATTTGTGGCTATAGTGGTAGAGGAGAAGTACTTAAAGAAGAGACTCAATGAACTAATGAGTAATTTTGTGTTAGACTTAAATTATCTCAAGTCTGGTTAGGTATCCTTGAAGGAATTTGTAGATCAAGGAAGGAAAGTCATTGCAGAATCCATCAATTAGGATAAGCTAGCTGTTGCTCATCTTAAGAAGATCAAAGATACTAAGGAAATGATTGAGAAGGTATAGAATTTAGTGCTAGACACATCTACTAATATGTAACAATGTCTATCAAGGTCAGTTAGACATAATCGAGAAGGCAGAGAAAGAAATGGAAAAGATAAGGTCTAGACATACTCAATTGAGAAATGCTCTTGCGCCCTCACTAGACATTCTCAGACAGAACATAAAGGAGATTGATAAGACCATGATAACCTATGATCAAGGTCTGAGCATAGAATTGGAGAAGATGGAGAAGCTTCAATATGCATTATGCACCCATCTAAAGATAGTCAATTCACTAATAACCTTTTGGAAGAAGGAGATCCAAAAACTCAAGATTGCATATCCAGATGTTTTCCCTCAGTAATTGTATGTAGATAAAGTTTTTGATATACCTTTTTAATTAATGTCAAAGTAGGAGTTTTATAAAATATGGAGTATATAAGATGTATAGGGAGATATAATAGTATGTATAAAGAAATATAGAAGACAAAAAGTTTTGTGTAAAGGGATAGTTAGAGACTTGGCCATATTCCTTTGTTGCCATCAATGACAAAGGGGGAGATTGTTGGAAAGTTGTCTATAATGAAGTATATGACTAGATATAGGGTTTTCATTATGGAAACAAAGTCATATAGTCATTTGCGGTTAGCGCACTAAGTGTAAACATCAGAATTTAGTTAAGTATTGAAGACTGGACAGTATACAGAGTACCAGAGACTTAGAGCATCAACGCACATGTGTACAGATGAATTAAGCTATATGCCCTAGAAGTTAAGGATTTTAGACTATATGTATGCTTAGTCTAAGAGTGCATAAGTAGATATGTAGAGATGTGAAAGTTATAGTCAGTTGAAGTTGCACAGCCAGTGTGTGGCAGCAGTGAACAGAGCATGGAGCTGATAGTGATTATTTTGGTTTGCAATTATAATGTAATGTTTTAGAGGCTATGCACCCATTATATTTGGGTTTCCAACATATGTACATGTATAATTGTAAGCATGCTTAAGCCAATTCACTTGGAATCATTGCTTGTAATTAGTTATAGGGCCGACCTAATTGTTTTATTTATATGAGCATATAAATATAAGATACACCCATTGTAATTGGTATGGAAGTTGTAATAGAGTTGTGATAAGGAGAGTAGAGGTATGCAAAGTCATCATATGATGTGTTAGAGATTTTCTAGAGTTCAAAGCATCAGCACACCAAAGGAATTGATCTGACAAGTAGTGTCACAGTAATAGTTCACCTAGCAGATATAGTGTGTATCTGATAACAGAAGGTTGTCTCCTTCATCATTTGAGTAGTGAGCTCTAGGATAGTGAGTCCACTCCCCTAATAGGGATCATTATAAAAGAATCCTAATAGGGTCTGACCCTTAACAAGGTTTACTATACTAAAAGCATTGTAAAGCTACTCCTAACACAGTAAAGGATCTTCTACCAAGGATCACAAAACACTAGTGCAAAATATTAGTGGGTGTCAATTCCCACAAAGGTTTTTACCTATTTGGGTTTCCCCATAATCATATTGGTGTCATGTGTTGATCTTATGTTTCATTTTTATGTGAATTCTTAATTCAATACTTTAGCATTTAAGTTAAGCATAAAGATTAAAGTAAAAAGGTAAAGTATAGTGAACATTGAATCACCCCCACGCCCCTCTCAGTGTTCCCATTCCTAACAGCATAATCGTCCATGAAGGTTTTATTAGGCTTCATCATTGTTTACATGTGTGCTCTTATTATATCCAAACCTACTAGTTCCTTCTTATAGTATATGTATGCCCTAATATCTTCCACATGCATAACACCCATGGGAGTGTGGGAGAGTGCACCTTCTAGGTCATCTAATATGGACTTGAATGGGTGCCTCTTAAACACATCTCTTCTTTTTTTCCACATCAAACACAATGGGGGTAGCCATTACTTACTTGAATATCACTTTCCAAATGTTCTTGAAGACTTCTTAATTGGTGCAATGGATTAGGGCTTCTGCAACTGATCAAATACACAACTAATCACTAGCGAATTAGTCTGCAATCCTTCATAATTAAATTTTAGGGCTCCTCTTCTCTCCAATCGCTCTAAATTTGAATGCAATGAGACATCTAAAAGCTTTTATGTACTTTAAATTAGAAATTTCTACCACTAATTTTTTCCACGTAAACCAAGCTTTCACTAAAATTTTTTAACTCTCATTCTATTGTCAATCAGCAAGTTTGCTCTTTCACATAGGTTCTGCTAATCTCCAAAAGGTTAAGTCTAAAGGCACATACTCTGAAAGTGAGTATACCAACTACACAAGGGTTTAGAGCTAAATTAGCTCCCCTATGACCTTGAGGGCCATTCATCCAGATGTAGACGGTGCATCCACTATGGATGCATCCAATACATGCTCATCAATCTTATCCTTCTTCACTTCTAACCAAATCACACTTGCACCTTTTGAAGCTTTCAAAAACTTGACTTCCCCTTCGGTATCCATTATGGATTCTTCTAGCTTTTTAGGGCTTTCTTGGCTTTGTGTTCTTGATCTAAAAAACTTTGAGATGTGTCCATCCTTTTTACATGAGTGAAAAATGACTAGAGGCCTTATATTCCTTGGCACATTGACATGGGTTACCATTTTACATTGTATAGTTGAGTGACCATTATAGTTACATATTTGACATGTAACATTCCAAGAACTTCTTACATTTGGTTGATTCTAATTTCTCTAATTATGCTGAGTCTTGTTCTTTTGACTTGACTTGCAATTCATAGATCTATGACCAAATTTATTGCATGAATAACAGTAACCATTGAAAGGTCTTACCTCTTTACAGTTCCTTTCTATATGTCCATGCTTGTTACATGCATAACACATTTGATCTACTACCTTGCACTGATTCTTGGATGGTTCAACATGATCTTCAGTGTGACTTTTAGTCTCCTTAGTATCTAAGGTGACTTCTGGTGCTTTCATTCTTGCTCACATGTTGTTAATCTAGTTTTGTGCTTCATTGTAACCAATGCAACTAGTATCTCCTTTAAGTCTTCTTTCATGAAACTGAGATTCTATCAAATCAGAACTAGTGTGCAATTTATCAATGTGATTCTTTGCCTCTTTCAATTTAGAATCCAAGCTTTCTTTGATGCTCCTTAGCTCCAAGATTTCCATGTTTTCTTGCCTCAATTCTTCATTGAGTTGAAGGTTCTATTTTATCTGTTCATCATAGACATCTTAATTATTGGTTAGCTTATCATCCAATTCTTCAACCTATTCTTTTAGAGATGAATTTTCTTCATTTAGTTTCTTGATCATTATCCCTAATTCACTAGTAGATCATTCTTTCAGATCTTTTCTTAGCCTTTTGATGACTTCTTGAGCATCACTAACTTTTTCTTTTAGTTCTTCAATTTCTTTTTCAAACATGTCCAAGTCTTCAAGAGAAGCTTCAAGATTTCTTTTCAGATGTTTCATTTTTCCTTTGTCCATGATCTCCTCAAGTGGTTAAACTTCTTTTCTAAGGACCAGAGCTCTGATGCCAATTTTTAGGAATGGGAACACTGAGAGGGGGGGTGGGGGGCGGGGGTTGAATCAACGTTCACTGAATTAAATCTTTTTCTTAGCTCTTTAATCTTAACTTGAATGCTTAAGTACTATAATGAACATTAACATAAAAAAAGATAGAATAATACAAAACATAACACCAATACGGTTACAAGGAAACCCAAATGGGTAAAAACCCCAATGGGAATTGACACCCACTAATATTTTGTACTAGTGTTTTATGCTCCTTGTTAGAAGATCCTTAACCCTGTTAGGAGTTTCTTTACAATGTATTTAGTACAGTGACCTTGTCAAGGGTTAGACCTTATTAGGAGTCTTTTACAATAACCCTATTAGGGGTGTGGATACACTATCCTAGAGCTCACTATTCAAGTGGTGAAGGCTACAATGTTTTGATCTCAGATACACACTATATCTGCTAGATGAATTATCACTGTGACATTGCTTGTCTGATTAGTTTCTTTGATGCACTAATGCTTTGACCTCTTTAAAAGATCTAATACATCTCAACATCTCTTCACATAATTTTTCTCTACTACTTTCAACTCTATATCAACTATATATCAATTCTCATACTTAATTACAATGGCGCATCTAATATTTATATGCGCATACAACACAATTAACTAGGTCAGCCCTTTAACTGATTACATACAACGCTTCCAATTGAATTGGATCAAGTGTGTTTACAAAAAATCATAATTATATGTCTACAACCTAATTACAATAGCCACATATCCTTTACAACATAATAATATAACCGCTAACCAAAATACCAACAGTCAACTTCTTGCTCTGTTCTTCTCTAGCATTCACTGTCTGTGCAACTTAAACTCTTTGTATCTTCCTCATACTGGATCTTTTGATCATGCACTCTTATATTTAGCATGAATATGATCTTACCAACTTAACTTCTAGGGAACATACCATAATTATTTTTTATGCACGTGTGCTAATGCTCTAACCTTTAGGTACTCTATATACTGTCTAGTCTTCAACACTTAGTGAATTTTTGAACTTCTTATCATAAGTGCTAACTCCAAAAAATCATATGACTTTATTGCCATAATGAAAACACTATATTAAGTCATATGTACTAGTATAATCAACTTTCCAACAATATCATCAAAGTAAACAACTACAAACACATATACATAGTCTTTCAAGACTTCATTCATCACCCTCATAAAAGGTGCTAGGTGCAATAGCCAGCCCAAAGGGCATTACCAACCACTCATAGAGACCCTCTTATGTTTTTAAAGTTGACTTCCATTCATCCCCCTATTTCATTCTTATCTAATAGTATCCACTCTTGAGATCAATTTTGGAAAAGAACATGGCTCCATCTAAATAGTCCATCAAGTCCTCTATCCTAGGGATAGGAAACCTATACCTTATGGTTATCCTATTGAATTACCTAGAGTCTATACACATTCTCCATTTACCTCCCTTTTTAGGTTCTAGAACCACTAGAATAACACATGGACTGATACTTTTCCTTATTAGCCCTTGATCTAATAACTCTTGCACTTGTTTGGCAATCTCCTTATTTTGGTCAGGTGTCACCTTGCATGCAGCTTTGTTTGGAAAAAATGCATTAGGCACAAAATAAATTTAATGATGGATTCCTCTCTTTGGAGGTAATTTAGGTGGTGCTCCATCAAAAATTATATCTTTAAAATGATCCAACAAATGTTGAACTTCTATAGGTATTTTCATCTATTTTGATGTCTCCTCCTCTCTTGGTTTGACCATGATGGCATATCCCACTCCTTCATCTTCTCTCAAGTCTCTCAATAATTCCTTGCCACTCATTAAGAAGGTATTTTATTTCACCTTCTCCACTAGATCTTCCTCTAGCAATGACTAGATTCTATAGGTTACACCATCTTTCTTAAAGGAATATTTGTTTTCCTTTCCATGATGCACTACCTCCCTATCATACTACCAAGGTCTTCCTACTAACAAATGATAGGTGTCCACTAGAAGCACATCACAAAGTATCTTATCTTGATACTTACCTATACTGAATTTAATCCAAACTTTCTCATTTACCAAGACATTCTGACCTTTATTAAGCCAAGTCACTTTATAAGGAAAGACATGAGGAATCTTGGACAATTTCAACTTTTGAATTACCTCTTCTCAGATTACATTATTTGTTGAGCCTGAATCAATTATAACCTTACATACCTTTCCAAGAATCTTGCATGTCACTCTAAAAAGAGGTCTCCACTACTTCTCTTCCTCCTTGATTGGTTCTTTGACTAAGATCTTTCTAAACATCATATTGACTTCTCTTTCCACCTCAAGGTCTACCTCTGATTTGTTTGTATTTTCCTCCTCCTGCACCAAGGTATTCTTCATCTCACCATAGTATCGTGTTGCTTTTTCTAGACATCTATATGCTAGATGCCCTACCATTTTACAATTATAGCATTTCATGTTGCTAAAATGTGACCCTCTATTGCTACTACCAAATCTACCTTTGTCACCATTGGTAGTTACTCTTCCTCTATTGTAAACACCTCTATAAATAGACTCATTAGTACCTTCAGTAGCCTTGGCTTTACTATAACTCTTCTAGTCATGACTCCTTCCACTAGAGCCACCTCTAGAACCACATTTGAAATCTCTGCCCCTTCCTCTACCTTTGGAGATAGAATCCCCTTTCTTCCTCAATTTCTCCTCTACCTTTAAGGCCATCTAATAGCTTCTATGAATTGTGGTGAGGGTGAATAAACTCAACTCCTCTTGGATATTCCACCTAAGGCCATTGAGACACCTTGTAACTTTGAGACCCTTTGTTTCTTGCACCCTTGACCTAAGGCATAACTTTTGGAATTCTTCGGTGTAGGCTACTACATCTAATTCCATTTTTCTGAGATTTTGTATTTTCTTGTGGACTTGTATTTCATAGTCCTTTGGTAGATATGTTTCTTTCACCTTGGCCACCATAGCTTTCCAACTAGCTATTGGCATTTTTTGTTCATTTTCCCTTTCTTCTTGCACAAACTTCCACCAAGTTAGTGCTTGACCCCTTAGCCTTGATTTGGCTACCTTTACCTTCTGAGCTTCTTCCACTCCATCACATTCAAAGTAGTTATCCATACCTTCTATCCATTCTATGCCAAGCTCTACATTCATCTTTCCATGGAACATTGGAATACCCTCAAGGCCTTTCCCACCTATAGCCTTGATAGATTTAAGAAATGTTGCTTGTTCATCAAGCATAGGAGGATCAGGCATAGGAATTTCATCCTCTACCTCAAATAACTTTTCCTTTCCTATGTTGTTACTCTATTCTCCCTTAGTTTCCCTTTTCTTGACTTCTTCTTCCATCTCTATCATTCTTGTTCTCATTACGTTCAACTCATCCTCAAGGTGTTTGTTCTTCACCTTTTGTTCATCTAGTTTCCTTTCTTGTTCTTCCATCTTCCTCTTCTATTCATCCACCTCTTTGGCCAATTCTGCATTGGTCACCATCTTTGAAGACCCACTTGATTCAGTAGTCTGCAACATCTACCACACAAGCCTTAATCTTTGGCTCTGATGTCACTTTGATGTGGATTTTCTTCAATCTAGAGCTTTCTTTCTCTTTCCTCAAGCTTCATTAAGCATTATTAGGGTTCTTTCTCTAACCCTAACTAGAGGTTCATATCCCAACCCCTATCCACCAAGACACTTCACACCAATTTTCAATCCACACTCCCTAAACACTCAAACTCTCACATTTGCAACCCTGTACACCATTGGAAAGTGAACTTCCCAAGAACACTCGTTTATGAATTTTGGTGTCTAGATCACCTTGATATGGTTTTGATACCATTCTCCATCATTCTGCATCTTCTCTCCATGTTTTAACCTATCAATGTTAAAACTAGCCTAGTTAGGCCTTGTAGCCTTTTAGCCCTTTTTAGGCCTCCTACAAACTAGGGTCTTGCATTTCCAATGAAAAAATCTTAACAAGACCTCCTAGTTTCTAAAATATTTTTATTTCCATGGACCTAATCTCCAAGATTTTCTAGGTCATAGCCTCCCAAAGTGTCTGTACATCATATTTCCAAAGTACCCTATTTTCAAGGGTTTTAGGGTAATGACAGATTTACCTTTTGTTCATTTCTTGGAATCTCCTTCCAGTACTCCTCATCTAGGTTTTGGACACTCAACACATTCTTCTAACATTACCCTAATAGAATTGGCACACACCAATCAAGTTCATACCTACTATTTACTCTGCAAGCTTTCCCATTTGCCTAGCCAAAGCACATAGTTTTCCTAGGGTTGGCTTGAAAATATTAACTCCACTACTTACCACAACTCCTCCCTCAATATTTACAATATATACAGATTCTATGACTTGAATCCACAAGGCCATGAAGTTTCCACTATTAGGATTCAAGTTATTGACATTTTTCACCAAACTGTTATGCACAGGACATAAAGCTAAGAACTTCAAAAGAATTTACAAAATGACAATAAACAACCTTAAAATGCCAAAAAAACCTTGTACAATTCCTTCAAATAATGTAAATCAACTATTCCATTCAAAATAGTAACCCTTTCAATCGAATTGAACAATGGATGAAGGCTAAAAACCTTTGAAAACTATCACAGTCCACTACTTTTTCATAAGCAGTACATACTTAATGACAACCAACCATTAAAATGGTTTGATTCTTTCTTAAATATCATGTTTCCAACTATTTTTGGACCCTCAAGTCAGGCCTTGGACATAATCACAACACATTCCACCATTTTAGGAATGTTGTCATGACAACATTGCAAAATTGTAATGTTTAATGAGCAACTTTTACCATTTTTGCCTTGGTGATGTCCTATCACCTCCCACTTGCGTAGTTGGCTTCCTAGACTCCTAAATTTTCCCAAACATATTAAAATATCAATTTAAAACATTCCACCTTCTATTGCCCCATATTGGAGGGTTTTCAACTATTGACCGAAATTGGTCTCTCTCAATGACTTAGGGACAACCTAGATCATCCTAAGTTCACCATGACACAAAACACACCTTGGGAATTTAAAAATTAGTCCTTATTATGTCAATGGCTGGCTAGACCATTTGCAGGGAAAAATAGTTATTATGGATTGCATTACCCTAAGGTGCTCCTGCACCACATTCCTTTCTCACGACACTTCTAGGATTGATTCCCTACTCCTCCACATGTGGAGCGTGCACCTATGAAGACACCATTACCCCTGCCATGCCTGATACCTCCTCTAGGATTAGATTCATCAACAACTTCCTTGCCCTTGTTATTAGAATTTTGTAAAGTTTTTCCTTCATTGAACCTACCTCCTCTTCCTCTAATGGATTGTCATGTTCAATTACCCTGCCTTTCTTTTTTCCTCTTCAATTTATCCTCAGCCTCCATGGCCAACTTGAAGCATTACTCCAATTTCCTAGGAGTAGCAGTGGTCCTCTCATCCAATATGTTATACTTTAGTCCACCAAGGTATCTATAAACATTTTCCTTTACTTCCTCATCATGCGCTGACCTGATGTCTAATTTATAGTACTCCTCAGTGTACTTAGATATATCCATTTCCTTTTGCTTCAACCCTTGTATCCTCTTGTAGAGCTGAACCTTGTAATCTTCAAGAAGGAACTTGTCCTTTATTTTCTCCATCATCCTTGGCCAAGAAGAAATCTTTAACCAACCCTTTCTTAGCCTATCTTCTCGTAGGTAATCCCACCATAGTAAAGCATGTCCTTTCAGTCTAGACTTGGCTATCTTAACCTTCATTCTTCCTTGCACATTATCAAATTCAATGAAATTTTATAAGGCATTGAACCAATCTAGTAAGAACTCATCATCCATCCTCCCATCAAACATTAGAAGTTCAAGTCTTACCTTGGACTCACCAAGTTTCAAAGCCTTCACGATTCTCTCTGACATTGCATGTTTAGGATCCAATGGTTTGTCCCTTGTAACAAATTCTTCATCACCACCATGTTCTTATCTTCATTCATATCTATTCACAAGACTTGTCAATATTACCACTTCTTCTCTCAAAATTCTATTGACTTCCATTTGTTCCCTTACAATCTTTGCAATTTCTACATTGGTGACCCACTAAGTGATCTCATCTCATTCACCTTCTAAAATCTTCAAGCACACCTTCAATACTGGGACACGCGATGAGGGATAGGCACTCGAAGGCTTCAAAAATGGAACTGGTACACCAAAGACTTCAAAGGCTTCTTCTCCTTCATCCTAGGATTTGATACCAATTAATGTAGATTAGGCCAACAAAGGTAGTGGGATTGTAGTGCCAAGACTCTCAAGTTTCATTAGTTGTCTTCCATCCACCACCTTTTTTGCCCACTCTGCATCATTTATCATCTTGTGCTATTAATTTCACACATTATAAATTAAATCCATAATAGAGATCAATGTCATGGTACACAAGATAAAAATTATAGTAATCAAAAGTAGATTTTAATATTTAATATGCTATATTAGAGCCAAGCACTATTGTCAAACAAAGAGCATAAATTTTCAAGTGGGATCAGTCAATTCAGAATATCATTACCAACACATAATATTGATTATTAAGCTAAGCACGCCCTTCGATAATATTTAGTTATAAAATATTATGATAATTTTATTTTCTCTAAAGATATTTTTAATCTATTGTAATTAGACTTCAATTTTTGTCAAGTCTGTATTAAGCCTAGATAAACACATTTTTTTGATTTTTTTCTCTTACTTTTATAAAACTTTACTTTTATTACATGCCCTATGGTTTCTAATAATGGTTTATCTTTCAAATTTAGTTATTCTCATAGACTATTATTTATCTTATAATGAGGTACATCTCAATAATACAATTACATTGAACACCATAGATTTATATAATGTGTTACCATTTCACCATTATATTAATCTTCATTTACATATCTTATATCATGGATTTGTATGGCCTTCTACCATTTACTACTACTCACATCTTATTTTTAGAATTTATTATGTTTCTATACATTATTTTTTAAATATTCTAAACCTAAGTATTTCATGTATTTTTTGTTTAATTATAACAATGCAGATTTAGATGTAATGAAGACTTTACTTTCCTAGAATACTAATTTAGTTATGTTTTTTTAATGTTTGAGCTCATTTCTACCTATTTATTTGGTTCATGTTAGCGTTACTTTATCTCTAAACCCTAAAACAATACATGCAATGATCATTATGTTGATCCATACGTTTGTTGTCGATTAGTGTCTTAAACTTAGTCATTTTCTATGCAATGTTGGTCGATCATAAATGCGATCGAGTCATCATGTATAGAATAATTTAAAGTCTAGACTTGTAAATTGTACATTTACCAAGCAGTAGCTACTACCAAGAAAGTCAGAGGTCACCGAGTGCTTCAGTAATAGCCAAGAAAGCTAATGTTGAGTTGTGTAGATATGTCAGTGCCAAGCACCAGTATATGAAGAATAGTGAATGCTAAGCATCAGAGACTTCATATGTCGAGCGAGATAGATTGGATGTATGTGTTTGTAATGGCACAAAAACTTAGGCAAACCATTTTGACTAACATCTACATTATATTTATTGTTTTTTGAGGAAAATACGAAGGTAATTATGCCTTACATTTGTAATCATTGATCCCTATGTAATCTATGGAACCAATTAGAATTAGGAAATGCTTAAGAGACATAAGTAGACAATCTAGATCATTGATCTTGATCTATGGAGTTTATCATTTGTTTATATAAGATGAGATTCAAACACTAAAATGTAGTAGAATATGGAGAGCATGAGTATGAAGGAGATCTCATAAATGTAGAATAGAGAAGTGTTTTCATTATTAGAGGCATAGATCAATGACCAGCCAAAGTAGTGAAGGACATAAAGAGATATATTTAATAGAAGAGATCAAATCTATATTGGAAGGAGAAGAGTTATTATCAATATCACAATGCAAACTAAAGGATCATGTACTAAGAAATTTTAATAGGTGAATTAGGGTAAATCTCTTAATAGAGTGTTTGTAAAAGCCCTAAGTAAATCTCTTAACCTAGTTTTTACTTTGTTGTATGTTTAAATCATTTTTCAATGTAGATTATATAATTCTGTAAGCTCTTAGTAGGGTAGAGCCCTCATAGGGTAGATGATTACTTTATGATCAACCCTTTGTATCGCTAATAGGCCAACTTTAATATTGTGGTAGTGAAGATTTATGGATATCATCCCCACCCCAGTTTTACCTTTCAAGGGTATATGGGTAACCAAAATCTTTGTCTTATTTCAAATTTCATGGATGAAGATTAGAATGTTAGATATATTTCAATATTGAATTTGATGTTTATGTTATGTAAGTGAATTTATGTCAGAATGTAATTATTGGTAGATATATGATTCACCCCCTCTTAGTATCTAACTTTACTATAATAGATTTTCAACAATTGGTATCATAGATAAGTCTCTTAAAGAAGTCTTATCAGTTGTGAGTTAAAGGACTTGGAGGTGGAGATTTATAAGTTGGGAAATATTATAGAGAATCAAAATATTGGCATTCAGATTACACTACATTAGCTTGAAGTAGCTAGAGGTGAATTTAAGAAATCCATAAGAAAAATTAGAGAATTGGGAATTCAATAGAATGAAAACCAATACCAAGAAGAAGATACTAGAGGTCTATTTAATAGTGGAAATTCCAATAAATTGACAAAGCTATAACAAATCTATTAGAGAAAAACAACATAATAAGTGAGGACATCATAAATTTGAAGAGAGAACATGAAATACAATAAGTAAGACTTTGTGAAGTTGTTGAGCAGAAAAAGAAAGCTGAAGAAGAAAAGAAAATGGAAGAAGAAGATAAAAGAAAAATATCTATAAAACTTGATGAAAGGAAATGTGACATACAGAGGCTAGAAAACAATCAATTAGACATGGTGAATATACTACTACTTGCTAATTAAAAGTTGACTAGGAAAGATTTGGAAATCACAAATCTGAGATCAAAAAATAGCCAACTAAAGAATGAACTAAGATCTGAAAAACAACTCAATGAAAGTATGAACAAACTATTAATATGATTTAGAACAAAAAAGAGTGGGGGTGAATCAGTTGTTCTCAGGTCCTGATGTATAAAATAACTTAAAAACTTTTCCTTGAATCAGATCAAGCAACCAAAATCAACTCGGTCATCACTGATTCAAAAATAGAAACATATAACATAGCAGTCCACTACCCAACTGTATCTAACTTGTAAAACACATAAATGTTCAAACCAAAACATTCACATAAGCATTGACACTAGGATTTATAGTGGAAACCCAATATGGGAAAAACCACTTTGTAACATGCTACTATTATTTTCACTCTTATGAAGTGAGCTCGTTTAAAAGCCAACCCTATCAAAGGTTACAATACACACTATCAGGTGTGAACCAGTTAAAGGATTTCAATCACTTTGTTAAAAGTGAGCCTTGTTATAGGACTTACATACACTCCATTAGAATGCAACCTTGTTCAAAGGATTTAACATATGACTATTAGGTCGGCCTCTATTAAAAGGATTTTGACTATTACAATGGTTAGAAAGTAGCAGTAGTATTGATATGAAAACATACAACTCACTTTGCAAATATCAGATCTAATTATGTACACAAATGCTAGTTTATTAACTTTGAAACTTTTCCATCTCGATCTCTGATCTGCTCAAAACTTTTCTTCAAGTGATCACCACACTTCTCCTTCAGCCTTTTGCTTATACGGTCAATAAAACTTATCTTTCAACATTCAGTCTTCACCCATGCAACATCCTCTCTTTTTCATCCAATGCTCAGGTTCCCTTAATATCTTCTTCAATTAGGTTATCTTATCTTTTGCCACTTAATCTCCTTTTTAGATCTTAGGGTTAGGTTAGATTCAATGAATCTACCCACTTTATGTTCTTTGGCTCCTTTTCTAGAATCATCTCAAATCTTAAAAAGATCTTCGATAAAACATTTTACAATGCATTAAATGATTCCATACAATCAATAAATAATGTCAACACATTTTACATAATCCAAGAATTCAACAATGTCTACTCTAAATCTAAATTCTCTTCAAATATAAAATTGCTGATGCTTGGTCAATACTGTGATTGTCCACTCGGTCTTCACTAGACAACTCGATCATTACTAAAACTATTTCCTTAGCATAAACTATCTTACTTGACAATTCACTGATGTTCAGTCGACACTAGATTTTTGCTCGGCATATACTAACTCAGTCGACACTAACATAACTTGACTTAAACATAATTTTATCATTCTTTGCTCGGTTAAGCCTACTATTTTAGTCTTCAGTCTTACTAAGATAAACAATATATTGTCTCATCATTGTGCAACATAGTCAACTACACTTTGTAGTATCAAGATAACTCAACCTTTCCTTAGGTGCTATTGTTAACAACCTTGCCCAAATCCTTCACAACAATATAATAGATATAGTACTTTCCTAAGTAGCAACAGTCTTACGAGTTAAGGTTTTGACATCAATGACAATACAAAAATTGTTTCAATTGTAGTTTCCAACAATCTCCCTCTTTGGCATTGATGGAAACACCATATGATATCACCTGAATAACACATGGATTACCAACCAATCCAAAAATTATCTGTCCATTAGAAAAAAAAAATGTGTAATATCCTTAGCTTCATTCTGATTCAGAATTTGTATACCACACTTCTATGACCATCGAAAGTATCTAGATCTATCTTGATCTTTCATTTCAGTTCAGCATCCCTACTCTTCAGTTTCATGTGATATTATATCATTTTAGTTCATCTCCCTCTTTGACAAAAATACCAAAGCAGCAACAATACATCCAATAGATGTAGATAGTATCTGTGTAGCTCAGTGTTTCTCCCTCTATCATCTTTCCTATGACTGATTTGTTTTCTTTTCTACTTCTTCTTCACAACTCTAGGCCAGTCCTAAAGTGTGACAATATTCTACATCAATTTGTCAAATATTTTGTTGTAGCATATTTGATGTAGTGCTCCTAGCTTGTCTAGGCAACCTTAGTTAGGGGAAGGACCCCTAATTGACTTCTCAGGTACTCATGAGCTTCTCTAGGTAAAGCTTTAGTGAATATGTCAGCCAATTGTTCTTTTGTATTTACATATTCCAGTCGAACTTCTTTGTCTTGTACCAATTCTCTAAAATAGTGATACTTGATTGCTATATGTTTGGTCTTAGTATGCATCATTGGATTTTTAGAAATGTTGATAGGACTTGTGTTGTCACATAAAATAACAATAGGTTCAGTGATTTCTTCTTTCATTCCTACCAACAATTGTTTTATCCATATCAAATTTGAATAGTATACTATAGCAACAACATACTCAGCCTCAGCAGTAGATTGGGAAATGCAATTTTGTTTCTTGCTTGTCTAGGAGACTAATCTCTATCCAAGAAAGAAAGCTCCACCACTAGTACTCTTCCTGTCATCTACATTTCCTACCCAATCAACATTTGTATATACTCTTAGTTCAAATTTTTCATTCCTCTTGTAATATAGCCCATAATAAGCAGTTCCTTTCAAGTATCTCATAATTCTTTTCACAGCCATCATGTGTGTTTCCTTAGGATTAGCAGAGAATCTTGCCATAATCCCAATAGCTAGTGCAATATCTAGTCTACTATGTATAGCATACTACAATTTTCCAATCATGGATCTATACAACGTCTGGTTCACTTCAACAACATCATCATTCTTAGATAACTTTTTTCCAGTAACCATAGGAGTTGCTACTAGTTTAGCATCTTCCATCCTAAAAATTTTCAATATTTCACTAACATACTTAGACTGTGTAATGAAAATTCCTTTCTTCATCTGATATACTTGTAAACCAACAAAGAATTTAATCTCACCAAACATGCTCATTTCAAATTCAATTTGCATTTCATTTGAAAATATTTTACACAAATCTTCTTGTCCACCAAAAATAATGTCATCAACAAAATTTTTTGCTAACAAGATACCTTTACCTTCCTAATCTTTCATATAAATATTGCTTGTGTCATTTGTTCTTGAAAATCCAATATACATCAGATAGTTATGCAACCTCTCATACCATGCTCTGGCATCTTGTTTTAATCCATATAGGGCTTTTTTTAGTTTGCATACCATGTGTCTTTTGTTTGGATCAATAAAACCTTCTAGTTGTTCTATGTAAACTTCTTCTTCTAGTATACCATTTAAAAATGTAGACTTGACATCCATTTGATATACGTTGAAATCTTTATAAGCAGCATATGCAAGCAGAGTTCTTACTCCTTCCAATCTAGCTACATGGATGAATGTTTCCCCATAATCTATTCCTTCTTCTTGTGCATAGCCTTTGCATACCAGCCTAGCTTTGTTCCTAGTGATTTCACCTTTTTCATTCAACTTATTCCAGAATACCCACTTTGTTCCTATGACATTTTTATCTACAGGTCTCAGCACCAGAGTCTAGGTGTCATTTTTCTCAATCCGGTCAATCTCTTCATTCATTGATTGTATCTAGTCTTCAGTTTCTAATGCCTCTTTAGTTGACTTGGGTTCAAACTCACATAGTAAACATGTTGGATCCTTTGTCTTGCTTCTAGTCTATATACCAGTATCTTTGTCTCCAATTATTTGTTTAGGCTTTTGATTCAGCTTTTGAATGCTCGGCAACCTCTTCCTGATACTTAGCAACATTTTCTTGTATCTCAACATGATCTTGTTCTCTCTCGGCACTATTTTCCTGTCACTTGGCATCATCTGTCTGTCACTCGGCATCAGGTGCAAGTCTGTTACTTGCCTCTTTTATTTCTTCAATGTACACAAAAGATCTGTAATCTTCTGGTTGTCTTTTGCTGTCAGCTTCATTTCTTTTTGCATATTCATCAATTTTGACATTCACACTTTCCCCAATTTTGTTAGTGTTAGAGTTCAAACACTTGTATGCTTTACTTTTTGTGGACTACCCCAGGAATATACCTTCATCACTTTTAGCATCGATCTTTTCATTCCTATTGTCTTTCAATATGTATCACTTTCTTCCAAAGATTCTAAAGTATTTAACACTCTGTGCATGCCCATACCATAATTCATAGGGTGTCAAATGTGTACCTTTCTTGATCTATACCCAATTAAGAGTGTAGACAACAGTGCTAATAGCTTCTTTCCAGTATTTCTATGCAACATTCTTTTCAATCAACAGTGTCCTTGCACAATCCAAAATAGATCTATTTCTTCTTTCTGCTATACCATTTTGTGGAGGTGTTCTAGGTGCAGACATCTATCTTCTGATTCCTCTATCATTACAAAATAGATTAAATTCATTTGATGTAAATTCTCCACCTTGATCAGATCTAAGACATTTCAGGTTCCTACCTATCTCCTTCTCAACTTTAGCCAAATACCACTTAAAAAATTGAAAAGCATCAAATTTTTCTTCTAGAAACATTACATGCATCATCCTGGTATGATCATCAACAAACAAGATAAAGTATCTAGCACCACAGTAGCTTTGTACACCCATAGGTCCATAAAGGTCAGTATGAACCAAATCTAAAATCTTTTTAGAAGTAAAGGATTTTCTCTTGAAGCTTGACTTTGTCATTTTTCCTAACTGACATTCCTTGCACATTACATTCTTAGTTTCTTCAATCTAGGTAGACCTCCTACTTTCTTCTTCTTACTTATCTGGACTAGATTGTTAAAGTTAACATGACATAGACTCTTATGCCATAACCAAATATCATCAAGTTGTGCAATCATACATGTTTCTTCAGATAGGTCAAGATAGAACAAATTACCTCTAGTCTGTTCTCCACTTTTGATTAGTTCACCAGTACCATCAAATTTTGTAGCTTTCTTATGGTGAAAATCCACTCAGTAACTAGTTTTGTTGAGCTAAGTAACACGTAGAAAGTTATAATTCAAACCATCAACCCAATAAGCATTTTCACAAGATATCTTATTAGTTAGTTTAATTAAACCTTTTCCTCTAATATGACATGGAGCATCATTACCAAATGTTACACTTTTACCTCTGTAATGATGTAAGGTCTCAAAATTACTCTTATCACTAGTCATGTGATGTGAATAACCACTATCAATAATCCATTTGTCATTCTTGTTCACATAGGAAATCAATGCAATTTTCTCATCCTCATTAGATTCATCTTTCATTGCAACATAGACTACCTCAATTTCAAATTCATCACTATCAGTGTCAGACTCCTCTTCAGCAATGTAACAAGATTTCTTACCTTTTCCTTTGTAGTCTTTGTACCTTCGGTAGCTTTTTTCATCTTTTCTATCTTTGTATTTGCCTTTTCCTTCATCATCTTTATCCTTCCTGTTAGGACATCTAGCAGCTATATGACCGACTTTATTACATGCAAAACATATAATAGCGAGTTTACCTTTATATCTACCTTTCCCTTTTCTTAGTCTTCTAGCCATAAGAGCTTCTAGATCTTCAAGTTCTTCATTAGAAGTATCACTGTCATCTTCACTTTCACTTTTTCTTTCACTTTCAATTTTGCATCTTTATTTTTCCTTCTTAGTCTTATTCAGAACTAATTGTGACTTAAAAGTAGTTTTAACATTAGCAATACTACCAACAGTGAAATTATCATAGTTAGAGAGTTCAAAAGTAGTCAGCTTGCCAATCAAACCTTCCAAAGTAAGTGCATTAGTAGAGTTACATCTAGACTCCTAAATAGCTAAGATCTTGATAGCATATATAGGACGCAGAGTTCTTAGCACTTTTCCAATAATGGTCTCTTCATCAATAATTCTATTTGCTCCTCTAATAGCATTTACAACTTCTTTTATTCAACCACAATATTGTGCAATGTTTTCACCTTCTTGCATTTTCATCTCATCAAACTTACCTCTGAGACTCTCAGCCTTAGCTTTCAGCACATATAAATCACCAACATAGATCTTTGCAAGAGTGTCCCACATATCCTTAGTAGTTGTGCAATCCTTAATGTCCTCAAATTCTGGATAACTTAGGGTAAATGCAATTTCCAACATTTTCTGGTTGTGTTCTTGCTTAGATCTCATTTCCTTAGTAGTCAAGGGAGCAATAGGAGTGACATAGTCATTCTCAATGTAGTACTTTACAGAATCACCAATACCAGCCAGATGCAACTTCATCAAGCTTTGCCATGTAGAGAAGTTCTCCTTATTCAACTTTGGTACCTCCTTATACATCTTGATCATTTGCTTCAAGTCCTTTTAAACTTGTTTTTGTAAACACCAATTAGAAACACAACTTTGATACCAATTATTAATATGATTTAGAATAATAGATAGGGGGGGTGAATCAGTTGTTCTCAGGTCTTGATGTATAAAATAACTTAAATTTTTTTCCTTGAATCAGATCAAGCAACCAAAATCAACTCGGTCATCATTGATTCAACAATAGAAACATATAACATAGTAGTCCACTACATAGTTGTATCTAACTTGTAAAGCACATAAATGTTCAAACCAAAACATTCACACAAGCATTGACACTAGGATTTATAGTGGAAACCCAATATGGGTGTTAGGCCTATTTTATGTCATAGCAAAATCCTTTGAGATTGGCCTTCTCCCCTGTAATTGTTTCATGCTATGTGTGTCTTGCCCTATATGTTTCATGTGTCACCTTGCTTCAGCCCAAGTCGCGTCTCTTAGTGTGCAGAACCTAGAAAGATTTTTAAATTCTAAGGCCCGTGGGAAGCAATCTTTAAATTCTACCCCAGTGTCGAAAACCCACAGTGTTTACAAAATCTATGATGTTTTCAGTCTGTGTGTTTTTAGCCTACGTTGTTTTTGACCCTATGTTTCATGCTTTTGTATGCTTATCTTTCGATCTGTCGGAAGCTTTGTGTGTTTTCTATCTTTTTCGTTAAAAACATGGTGTATTTTTTACCTCGCCCTTGTTCCTTGTTTGCCAATTTTACTGGCTAGCATCTAGCAACTTGGCTAGCGGTTAGTTTCTCGTAGTCATGTGGTCGCAGAATGGTGGACCTGGGTCTTCACATTATCAGAAGTGGTGATGTGGCATCTTCCAATTGGTCCATGTGGTGATGGTCAGATGTCTTAGCGGGGCTTGTGTTAATAATTTTAATCTATGGTTGGCTTGCGATCGCAAGGAATATTCTTTCCCCTTACGATCACACACCCACCGTTTGATTTGATGCTGATGGATTAGTTTGAAGTGGGCCCGAGTGATTTCTATAGAGAGGATGGCATCGCAAATCTTGTAGCTGGCACATGATCTCATGGGAGGTGTCAGACTCCTTGCGATCATGCACCCACCATTCAATTTTGAGGGTGTGGATCTGGTGTTGGTGATGGGGCGGTATTCAGCGAATGGCATGGTGACAGGTGGCATCGTAGTTTTGGAGTTAGGATGTGGGGTCTGATGTGTTTGGCAAAGTGAATAAAGAGGTTAGCAGTGCTGAAAAATTTTCTATGTGTTCACTCATTCACAAGATAAAAGGGTGATTCGCTAGTTCATTTGGTGATTCAGCGAATAGTGATCGCGGGGTCACTAGAATTTTTAGCTGAGGTAGAAAACATTTCACAAATTGGTGAAAGTTCCTTTATCACCAATTCACCAAATGACTTAAGTGGGTGATTTTCAACATGTGCAATCACGTGTTCATGATGTCTAGCTAGGGTTAGGATTTTCATTCTATGACTGGGATTTTCCTTTGTTGCGTGTTCGTTGAATGTAACTCGAGGTGCCGAGATGAGTTAGGGTTGCTAAGCCTGAGAAAGATAGAGGATCTACGATCAGGACTTAATTGCTAACCTTTGATCAAATCAGGACCATCAATGTGCTGCTGGCACCAAGACTTGACCATTAGGATTTGAATTCAAATCTTAGAGACATTTCCTACGACCAGAAAGGACCAAAATTGATGACAGAAAGGGCTTGACTTGGTGAAACTAATCTTCTCCGCTGATCCAATGTGGTCCTGGTCGCCATGATCATTGCAGAAGGATGCCTTGCCATGAGGGAATAAATGAAGCAATACCCTAATGTGTGTTGAAGAGATCTTTTGGGCTAGATTTCTTAGGGTTTGGTGGTAATTTGGTACTTGGGCCAGTACCGGGCTAGTTTGCAGTGAATTTTAGACTATTTTGAGCTTGCATTGCCATGGCTTGACCCCTGTCATGTCTGGTTTTATTTCTCAGTGGGGTTAGGTGATTTTGAATTTGAAATGATCATTGTTCTTGCTTTGTAACCCTAGTATAAAGGGATTTTTATGATCATTTTGTAGCATTGGGAGTTAGATTTTAAACTTTTCTGTTGTGAGTCTTCTGCCCAGTCAGGATTGTAACATTTTGGCATTTGGTATTTTATTGATGATAGAGAAAAAGTTGCAGGTCTAAGCTATAATTTGCAAGATTGACTCCTCTGGTTTGATTGTTTATACTTAAGGATTCCTCATACTTAATACAAATACATGACTCTTATCTCTCCTTTGTGTCAACTTGGATAGGTTCTGAACTTTCTAGTTCTTTGCATATTGTTTTATGTGTATGTATCCATTCTTAAGTTCTAATCTAGGATTAGATGAAATGATTCTTCAAATGGGACATAGATCTATCTAATTTTCTATGTAAGGACATCTTATAAGTAGTAAACGGGATTGTAGGTGCGTTTATGGCTTGGAATCTCAACTATTGTCTAGTGTGTGTAGCATTCTTGTTCTAGGAGATCTTGCCCAATGGATGAGGCACTGGCCTAAGTTAGTATCTCTTTATCAACAAATACTGATTGTTGTTGTTATGATCCCAAAGCATAAATCAAGAACCATTCTTTAAGTTTTTAGCATTTGGTTGTTTTTGGTTCTACCCCATAGCAATGGAGAGCCAATGAGTGTGTGGTTAACACTTAGTAATTTCTTGCTATCCACTTATCTATTATCAAACCTAGTTCTTGGTGTATGAAGAGTATTTTATACTAGGTTAGGTGCACCTGCCTTGGTTTTGCAGAGCCAAAAGTAGAAGAGGGCAGTCTTGTCCCTATAGTTGGTCCAGTCACCCTAAGACCTCATAGTAATTTTGGAGCTAACCATTCCTAAAATCTATTTGAGGGTGTATTGGCAGCCTGTTAGAGCATAAGCATCATTTTGCACAACAACAATGGGAAAAACCACTTTGTAACATGCTACTATTATTTTCCCTCTTCTAAAGTGAGCTTGGTTAAAAGCCAACCCTGTCAAAGGTTACAATACACACTGTTAGGTGTGACCCAGTTAAATGATTTCAATCACCCTGTTAAAAGTGAGCCTTGTTATAGGACTTACATACACTCCATTAGAATGCAACCTTGTTCAAAGGATTTAACATATGACTATTAGGTCAACCTCTATTAAAAGGATTTTGACTATTACAATGGTTAGAAAGTAGCAGTAGTATTGAACTAAAAATATACAACTCACTTTGCAAATATCAGATCCAATTCCGTACACAAATGCTGGTTTACTGACTTTCAAACTTTTCTATCTCCATCTCTAATCTACTTGAAACTTTTCTTCAATCAATCACCAGACTTCTCCTTTAGCCTTTTTCTTATACAGTCAATAAAACTTATCTTTCAGCATTAAGTCTTCACCCATGCAGCATCCTCTCTTTTTCATCCAATGCTCAGGTTCCCTTAATATCTTCTTCAATTAGGTTATCTTATCTTTTTCTGCCTAATCTCCTTTGTAGATCTTAGGGTTAGGTTAGATTCAATGAATCTACTTGCTTTATGCTCTTTGGCTCTTTTTCTAGAATCATCTCAAATCTTAAAAAGATCTTCGATAAAACATTTTACAATGCATTAAATGATTCCATACAATCAATAAATAATGTCAACACGTTTGACATAATCCAAGAATTCAACAATGTTGGCTCCAAATATGAATTCTCTGCAAATATAAAATTACTGATGCTCAATCAATACTGTGGTTGTCCACTCAGTCTTCACTAGGCAGCTTGGTCATTACTAAAACTGTTTCCTCAGCATAAACTATCTTACTCGGCAATTCACTGATGTTTGATCAACACTAGATTTTTTCTCGATATATACTAACTTGGTTGACACTAACATAACTCAGCTTAACCATAATTTTATCATTCTTTTCTCGGTTAAGCCTACCAGTTTAGTCTTCAATCTTACTAAGATAAATAATACATTGTCTCATCATTGTGCAACATAGTCAAGTACACTTTGTAGTATCAAGATAACTCAACCTTTCCTTAGGTGCTATTGTTACCAACCTTGCCCCAATCCTTCACAACAATATAATAGATATAGTACTTTCCTAGGTAGCAACAGTCTTACCAGTTAAGGTTTTGACATCAATGACAATACAACAATTGTTTCAATTGCAGTTTCCAACACAAACCTAATGAAGTTGTAAGATACTTTGAAGAACTCTTAAGATCACCTAGAAGATACAGTGATAGTTTTGGACTTGGACATGATGAGCACCTGTCATCCACTAAAGGAGGAGAATCATCAAAGAGTGGAGAATAGAGGAATGCAAAACCAAAGAAAAAAAAACCTACATGTCATCATTGTGGAGAGATAGGACACACAACTAACATCTGTAGAAGCATGTATGGTAAGTCCAATCTTAAACCAAAATTCAGAGGAAATTATTTTAACTGTAAGAAAAATGGACATCATGCAAATGAATGTAGGTCAAAGGCTAGTAATCCACCTAGCTTACCTAGATTTCAAGGACATTGTTTTGATTGTAAAAAATATGGACATAGAGCACATGAGTGTAGATCCAAAGCTAAGTGAACATCTAATAAACAAAAAAAAGTACCAAGGAAAGGTAACACATAAAATTGGGAGTACAATACATGGTATAGTTGTCATTAATGTGGAAAATGTGGTCATATTGGAGAAAACTATTTGAAGACACACTTTAGAGGCAAATCCAAGAGTTGGATGAGTGGATGTCTAGTTTGTTACAAATGCAATAAGATTGGTCACTTAAAGAGAGACTAAAAAACACACATACTAAGCAATGAACAAGTCAAGAATGAAGAAACTATTGAGAAGATGAGAAACCAAATGAATAAGACATGGAAGAAGAGAGAATAAGCAAGAAGTAGTGAATCTAGTTAACCTGAGGTCACCCAATCCAATGGATCAAGTGATTACACTACTTTAAAGTAAGAAAAGAAGGTATGCAAGTAAGTGAATCTTATAATGATTTATTTTACACTAGTTCCTAGCATATGTTATGTTAAAGGCCATATCTGCATAGATTAAGATGCATTAGGACAAATTTGAGATAGAATCTACATTGTATATTTGATTTCAAGCATCAGTATTTTAAGTTCATAGTGATGGAATCACTAGTGTACATCGAGATCCTATGGTATTCAAGATGTGATAATTACTAAGTTGAAACTGAATGAAATTATTGACTGAGCATATGATTACCGAGTAGACATGAGATTTTTGAGATAGTTGTATTTCACCTAGAAAGTATATGAATCATAATGAAGCCCTAATCTGATTGTTTGATGTCTATAAAGAGTAATGTTATAGTTTATTCTTATTTCACCAACGATTTGAGAACTTATAGAGCTATTCAAGAGTAATTATCTAGAGCTATTTGTGTTAAGTGAAATTTGCAGAGATCCTCACAGTGTGCCATTAGAAAACATCTGAGAACTATTAAAACAAGGTATTTATTGAGCTACTCACATTAGTATTTGAACACTAGATATGGCATCTACATCATCAATTGCAACTAAGATGGAAGGGAAGGAAGTATTTAATGTTCAACTTATAAGGAATGATGTGTACAAACCACATAAATTTCAAGTCATTCTTGAGAGTGCAATGAAGGGATATCTCATGAGTGCCTTGTCATCTATTCCTCCAAATTTTTTAATGATTAATGATGTACACACATGCTACATGTGCAAAATTGGAGAAAAAGGTGATTATGAGCTTAGAGAAGCATATGAAAAAATATGGAGCAACAAGGTTTTGAAGGATGAACACCAGAAGGTTGTCAAGTGAGGTTTGGTGCATGCCCTTGACTTCCCATAGAACTTTAAGGTTGAATGGATGAAAATCATGTTGAGTTGTGTACATGACATGAATATTTAGCTGGAGGATGGACCAGTTAAGATCACAAAGGAGATGATACGTGGAGTAACTAGTTACCCTACTCTTATAGGGAAAAAGACAATGAGATGCCAAAGCAAGGAGATTATACAAGATAACAATTAGGAAATATGGAACAAAAGAGGGATGATGATCTCTATAATTATAGATCCAAAAATTGATTTTGCAGTAAGAATAATTGCACATAAGTTGTACCAATGTAGTAGGCTAGATAGTGTTCCATTTATAGCGGTGGACCAATCTTGGAAGATGGTGAAGAAAGATCATACCAATGATCTTTCCAAGCTACAATTGACACAATTGACTGAGAACCTCACTTTCATCAGAAGAGAAAAGAATTCAATGTGTAAGTTTCACTTTATGCTTGTCTGTTTATTCTTCTACATACAAGATACTTTTCCTACTATTGGTGATGTTGTATGGGACAAGAACTGACCTATTACCCTACAAATAAATGAATTTATTGATAAAATAGGAGATAGATTTGAGGGTGTTTTGGATGGTTATTTTGTGGAGTTGAAGAAGAAAATGAGGAAAAGAAGTGGAATTCCTATATCACTAGTGGAGAAGTATTACAATGACATATGTTTCCTAGTTGATACCAACTTCACATATGCACAAGAAGTTACAATGAGGGTATCATGGCTTAGGCCATTAGCTTATGAAGTGAATATAGATGAAAAAAAATAGAAATAAAAACCCTATTAGTTAAACAAATAGATAGTAAAGAAAAATATATTGGGACTTACTAGGAGGAAAAGTCCAAGATAACCATGGGATTTAAATATGCAACCATGGAGAGAAAAATGAAGAACATAGTAAAGAACTAGAAATGATGCTAGGAGAAGGAAAAGAGGAAAATAAACCTTTTGCATTGACAAAAGGGTTAGGAGAGGATAAATCAAGTGACTTGGAAGAGAGTGAAGAAGAAGAGACTATAGTCATTAGGAAAGACAAGAGGACATCAATTATTGAGCCTTGTAAGAAACAATTGAAAAAAACTAAGCCCACTCCTCCTATAGTAATTAGACCTAGAACAAGGGAACCTTCTAGTGTTACAACTTCAGAACCATAGAATAAGATCACTACATCAAGGAAGAGGAGACTAGTTCAGGATAAGGATATATCGAGCAATATAAGGAAGAAATCAAGAAGGAAGGTAATCTTGGAGAAAGATGATGATGATGAGACTAATACAAATGAGAATGTAAATAAGAAGGAACCATCACAAAGGAGACAATTGACTATGGATTAGATATGCCACAAAATCAAGAGCACCAGTGGTTTAGCAAGATTTAAACAAATAAGGTTTGAGAGGTTAAGCAATGAAGATAAAGAAAAAGTAGAGGATGATATTCTTGAGATGTTTTGTACTTTTAAAATGACTCCATTACAATTGGGCAATCTGATCCTTAAAGATTTATTGAAAAGAATACATAAAAAATGGTAGTATGCCATGATGACAAAAAAATAGATAAGGGAGAGAAGTCTTGTGGACGTAATTCCAGATCTATCACCATAGTAAATTAAGAAGTATATGCAGTAGTATAAAAATAGGTTTGTACCAACGCTCAAAGCATACTCCATTCTAAAGAATAATATTGAAGATTTTGTGCAATAGAGCACAAGGTTGTGGAAGATAATCTTTGGAATGATCACTGACAAGAGCTCACAACCAAGTACATCTAGTGGAGTGGAATTGGATAATAAGGAAGATGTCAATGAACCAAAGACTAAAAAGGAAATAGGATAGAAGGATGGAGTGAGTGAGTCACATGATGTGATCACTATTATGGATATCACTAATGATACCCCAGTGAAAACATATGTATTAAATGAGGAGGAAATTCAAAAGAAAGTACTTGCCAAGGCAGCCTCAAACAAGTTTCTACTGAGCACCAATCCATTACTAATCCAAGTAAAAGATTATTCATGGATTGAGAGTACATCAACTGCGAACACTACACTAGTAAGACCTCATATGCTCATAGTTGAACTACAAGCCTTATAGAGTACTAGTCCTGAGAAATAGGACAAGTTTATAATTACACCTAAGGTTACACATGTCGAGAAGAAAAAGAAATAACAAGCCAAGGAGACTCTTACAGAGAAAGAAGATAAGTCTACATTAGTTGTAACGAGTCCTCATGTGGAGGAAAATGAAAATATAGAGGAAGAGAATGAAAAAGAAAAACCAAATCCTAAGGAACAAGAGGCTACACAATCTCTTACATAGATGTTGAGTGGAAACACATCAAGGAAGAAATCACAAAAGAAGAAGGAGAAATCTCCTACAGCACAGGTGAAGCTTGATTATATTATAGTGATTCACAATCAAGTACATCTAGTGGAGTGGAATTGGATAATAAGGAAGATGTCAATGAGCCATAGACTGAAAAGGAAATAGGATAGAAGGCTAGAGTGAGTGAGTCACATGATGTGATCACTATTATGGATACTACTAATGATACCCCAGTGCAAACATATGTATTAAATAAGGAGGAAATTCAAAAGAAAGCACTTGCCAAGGCAGCCTCAAACAAGTTTCTACCGAGCACCAATCCATTACTAATCCAAGTACAAGATTATTAATGGATTGAGAGTACATCAAATATAGACACTACACCAGTAAGACCTCATATGGTCATAGTTGAACTACAAGCCTTACAAAGTACTAGACCTGAGAAATAGGACAAGTTTATAATTACACCTAAGATTACACATGTCAAGAAGAAAAAGAAAGAACAAGCCAAGGAGACTCTTAAAGAGAAAGTAGATAAGTTTACATTAGTTGTAATGAGTCCTCATGTGGAGGAAAAGGAAAATATAGAGGAAGAGAATGAAAAAGAAAAACCAAATCCTAAGGAACAAGAGGCTACAAAAGCTCTTACATAGATGTTGAGTGGAAACACATCAAGGAAGAAATCATAAAAGAAGAAGGAGAAATCTCCTACAGCATAGGTGATGCTTGATTATATTATAGTGATTCCTAAGAGGTAAAGTTATAACTTGACATATGAACAAATGCAGATATTAATGTAGGATATTTTGAAGAAGAATAGAAAACAAGAAGAAATGAGTAGGGAGCATCACCAAAAGAAATTTTTGCATGAGATCAAAGGTATTTTCATTGATTCTTTTGAAATGGATGATATGAATGAGTCTAAACCTATCTTGGAAAAACATGTGCAAATGCTTAAGAAGGTGAATAATGATGATGAGGCAAATGATAAGAACTTACAATGGTCTGAGAGAAAGTTTGAGACCAAGTTACTACAAAAGGTTTCAATTGATATTGCAGTCCTTAGTAACAAACTTAGAAGAAGTTGTACATAATGCTCATTCTCTATTCAATAAATTATACAATGTTGAAGAGTTTACTAAGGACAATCAAGGTTTAATAAACAAATTAAAACTAGACTTAAAGTATATAGGTTATTCATTGAGCATGGATGCAAGTTCTAGCTCCATCCAATTTACCAAATTGCTACACACATAAGGTAGATTAGTTGAGTTGATAGCTAATGATGGTAGAATAAGGGATAGACTAATTTCAATCCAAATGATGTTGACACCTCATCTTGAGGTTATGAAGAAGGATTAAGTCATGACAAAATAATTAGTGTAGAAAGACCCTCATCTTTCTATTTCTGAGAGCCTAGTTGAGGTCATTGCCGAGCTAGAAATTAAGTCATAGGTTTTTGAGTCTATAAGGTCTAGTTGGGAAAATGTATTTACAATAGTAATGCAGCTTCATAAACCATTTTTTGAAAAGTAATTCAAAACCCCTAAAGCCCAGGAACTTCAAGTGACAAAATGATGTATGTGAAATCAAAACCATCTGCAAAATCTTTGAAATCATATTAAAATCTGCATCTCTCACTATCTTCCTTCTTTGACACAATGATTAGAGGCTCAAAATTATCCAAGATTCAATGATTATGGTCTTAAAAACCATTAGGGTTGTGCAACTACAAATAACCCTATGGGAAACACATCTCCTTCCCAAGCATGAGCATGCACTTGTGAATCTAAGTTCACCACCTTTTATCCATTTTCAAATGCCAAATTGAAAAGATGATATTCTTCCACCATCATTTGAGATGATCTTTGATATCTTTTGACTGAATACAAGAAATTCGGTGACATCAATGTCTCTCTCCATGGTGACTATCACAACATCCCCTCTTAGCTAGTTCTTTCTTGCTCGATGATTGTGAATCATGCTTACGACTCCTCCATGGACTCCACAATGCTAGTCGACTCCATTCTTGGTCTGTCCCAACATAATAACAAGCACATATAAGTAAACATGCTGCCACCTTTCTCCATCTCCACATGGTGAGTTCAAACCACCATGATGTTTGTTGATCAACTATTGTCAACATGACTCAGAGGCTCCAATTACGCGGCTGTCAAAACATCCTTCCATGACACATCCAATGAGATAATATAGAATGCATGATGGTTCTTAGAAAATTGTTTCTAGATTTAGTGCATCCAGGAATGTTCTTGAAATCATTTTTAATACATTCACGGTTTAACACATGAGTTCTTGAATCAATTCCATACAAGAAAATGTTAGAAATTAAAGATCCCTAAGATAACTAAGAGGGGGGGGGGGTGAATTAGTTATCTAGTAATTTAACCATTCAACTACTTTAAACAATATAATTAATGTACTAATCAACCATAGAAAGATAACCATACACAATTGCACAATAACACAAGATATGTTCACTAGGGAACCTCTTGAAAAGAGTAAACCCTGGTGGGAATGATGCCCACAAAATGATGCACTAATATGAAAGTTCCTTATTAGAGGATGGACCCTGTTAGGAGTCTTATGAAATAAATTCAGTACATATAAATTCCTGTTAGGAGATTTTGAATCCCTATTAAAAGATTCTAACCCGGTTAAATGTTTATCGAAGACAGAAGGACCCACTGCCCAAACAGCTTCAAGGCAAGATCTCTGAACCCACTGTCCAAAAGATCTTAGAATTATTCAATAGAATAATATGAAATATATTACCTCCTTCACACTATGCCAAAACCGCACTCTCTGCTACACAAGATCACAATTCCAGATCTCTGTACTCACAAGTCTTCCTTCATCATTGAATTAGCTCTTTTCTTCACTTCATGCATATATTTGCATCTCAACCTTCATAGTACATATTGAAACAAGGAAAACATTCATTCTTATATACCAAACTCAAATAATTAGAAATGAGTTGGTCCTCAATTACAAAATAATAAATTCTACATGCTACACACAAAATTTCACATAAAACTGTCAGCTTCCAGATATTATAACTTTCTCCAAACATATCTTCAAAGTTTTCACTATGAACCATGTCATCATTAATGAGTCTCCAACATCCCTTTAACTATGCAAAATTAGATTCCATCCCAGCTAAGAGATATCCTCCGATTTCTAAAAATTGCTTCATAGAAACACTGTCTAAACACTGCTTTCACCAAAATGCTCATAACTCTCATGAATGAATGAATTTCTTTTTTCACTGTTAAACATAGATTAATAAAACACCAAAGAACATACCATCAACTGCACAAAATCCAATCTTCAATACAACATGTGTGCAAAACAAAACTATACCTACTTTCCTGCTGATATCCAGAATATCACTGTGTTGACATCAATGACAATCCAAGTCATGAATGCAACAACAACTACTATAGAATGATTACCAAAATACTTTGCATTCATTCCTAATAGAAAAATAGCAACAACTATCAATTGTGATAGGATTATTATGGGAAATTAGATACATAAACAATACCTTAATTAAACAACTCCAAATATGGAAGCCGAATACTAACAGCTCAGAAGACTCGATACACAAGCAACTGAACTTTTTAGTGTTAATTGTCAACAAGACCAAACTGATACATTACCATCAAATTCTTCATACAAGAAGAGCTGAAAAAATAACATAAAAGATAACCAATCAAACTAGACTTATTAGACTATTCGAACTCTCGAACTAGATTGTAGGAGATTTAAAGAAACTTCTTGATAAAAATTGAACAAACCATTCTTCGATTTGGTAAAACACATTCCAATTAAAATTCCAAATCATTACATATTAGGATGGGTCTCTGGCTATAGGCTAGAGAGCCCATATCTTTCCACACTCTCTACTCTATCTCCTGTAATCTTTGTACTCTCTACTCTTCTTTTCGGTTACCTTCTTTTTATCTATCGGCCTCCTTGAATTGGTTACATTGCTCTCTTTTTTAAGAGAGATTCTAGGGTAGTGACTCTTTAATGAGAATCCGTGATGTTTACAAAACCAGTCAACTACCCCATGATTACGTAAACACTTGATTACAAATGGCATATAACCCATTTTTAAATACATTATAGTGCATATTCAAGAACTTTAACTATTTCTTAGACATGGTGTTAGGAAATTCTAAATGACTTCCATATAGGCATATTATGAAACCTATCATAATTCTTAGGGTTGAGATACTCCTACATCATACTCCCAGGCTTAAAAAATTTCTTGTCCAATGGAAATTCCAAAACTCCTTGCACACACTTCTGGTGCACTTCACTAATGCTGAAGCTGACTCCATCTCCCGCAATGTTGCATAACAATAAACCACCTAATAGAAACCATCTATCTTACCCAACAATAGACTTGGTCTGGTGATGCACTTCCCACTCTCTCTTCAATGGTTTCTTTCGACACCCTACTCTAGATGTATCTTTGTCAGAGAATGGTTAGGAAAAAACTTACTTGTCTTCCCACAAAAACTCTCCATAAACTTCTTTCCTTCTTGCAGCTAGATGGGTCGAGTTGTTTCCTCACAATATCTATCTACCCAGAGCTTTTTCTTGCTCTGATACCATTATAATTTATTTGAAATCATCACCCTCTTCAAAATCTTTGAAATCTTATTAAAATATGCATCTCTCACTATCTTTCTTCTTCGACAAACCGATTAGAGGCTCAGAATTCTCCAAGATTCAATGATTATGGTCTTCGACACCATTAGGGTTGTGTAACTACAAATAACCCTATGGGAAACACATTTCCTTCCCAAGCACGAGCATGCACTTGTGAATCTAATTTCACCACCTTTTCTCCATTTTCAAATGCCAAATTTAAAAGAAGATATTCTTCCACCATCATTTGAGATGATCTTCGATATCTTTTGACCAAATACAAGAAATTCAGTGGCATCAACATCTCTCTCCAAGGTGACTGTCACAACATCCCCTCTCAGCTACTTCTTTCTTGCTCGATGATTGTGAATCATGCTTATAGCTCCTCCATGGACTCCATAATGCTGGTTGACTACATTCTCATTCTGTCCCAACATACTAACAAGCACGTATAAGAAAACATGCCACCACCTTTCTCCATCACCACATGCTAAGTTCAAACAACCATGATGTTCACTGACTGACTATTGGTTGCTTCAAATATGAGGGACTCAGCCACTCCTTCAACTAGATTGTTTTCAACATGACTCACAAGCTCCAATTATGTGGCTATCAAAACATCCTTCCATGACACATCCAACACTATAATATAGTATGCATGATGGTTCTTCGAAAACTATTTCTAGATTCAGTGCATCTGGGAGTGTTCTTGAAACCATTTTTAATACACTCGTGGTTTAACACATGAGTTCTTGAATCAATTTTGTACAAGAAAAATAGGGACCACTATCAACCATGATGGGATTATTATGGAAAATTAGATATATAAACAAAACCATACTTAAACAACTCCAAATATAGAAGCCAAATACTAACAACTCAAAAGACTCGATACACAAGCCACTGAAATTTTTAGTGTTTATTGTCAACAAGACCAAATCGATACATTACCATCAAATTCTTCATACAAGAAGAACTAAAAACAAGAACATAAAAGATAACTAGTCAAACTAGACTTATTAGACTATTCAAACTCTCGAACTAGATTGCAAGAGATTTAAAGAAACTTCTTAATAAAAACTTAACAGACCATTCTTTGATTTGGTAAAACACATTCCAATTAAAATTCCAAATCATTACATATTAGGATGGGTCTTTGGCTATAGGCTAGAGAGCCCATATCTTTCCACACTCTCTACTCTATCTACCATAATCTTTCTACTCTCTACTCTTCTTTTTAGTTACCTTCTTTTGATCTATCGGCCTCCTTGAATTGGTTACATTTCTCTCTTTTTTAAGAGATATTCTAGGGTAGCGAGTCTTTAATGAGAATCCATGATGTTTAAAAAATTGTTCAACTACCCCATGATTACATAAACTCTTGATTACAAATGG
>BSBK01013218.1:110000-117500 GCA_027943335.1 Chamaecyparis obtusa
AAGCCTTGAATCAATACCCAGATCTACCCAGAACTGCCCTAGACAACACTATGAGCCTTCTTTATATAGGCAATTTTCACCACCCGAGAAGGTTCCAAAAATTTAGCCCATAAGGCCGCCAAAACTTAGAATTATTTTATTTTACAATTTATTACATTAAAGTCAGCTCAAAATAACTTTTGAAACCAAAACGAAAATTTTGAATGAAAATTATTTTATGCCATTTCAGGTGGCCCATAAGTCATCGCCCATTGACCTGATTGACTATTATGATCCCATTCCAGAAAGGCTACGAAGTGCTCTATAGGCCTAACTTGCACATGTTCCTATCACCCAAATTCTCAACCTCATATTGGACCTCTATAGCCTTCAAAACTGAGTTCAAAGTTTTTGTATCCTACTGCCAATATCAAAAATCTTTAATATCTACAAAGCTAGACTTGATTTGTCAATGAAGCTTTACTGGAAGACTAATAAGATTGAGATGAACCTCCACATGTGAAATCAGAACATTTCAAGATTGTATGACCAACTTACTAAAAATAGAAAGTTTCCATAAATAGCAGCTCTACACAAGATAGCCCTTATTGAAAAAATAGAAATATTTTTTAGTGATGCAAGATTTCTCTTACACCCAGGATGCTCTTGCATCATACATCCGGGGTAATTTGAGAAGTGACCCTGTCATGACTCAGGTGTGAAGAGGAAAACCAAGATGCTTAACCTCCTACTTTGTTAGCCCTGATGAATCTTCAACAGGTCATCCTTTCCACTTGACCAGATATTCTTCATATGTCATGTTGCTTGTGCTTCTACCAACATGACTATCCAATATATCCTCAATCTCTTTGTTATCTAAACTAGTTGCTGGAATACTCCACTGTGCTGCTGTGATCTCATCTTTAACCTAAAATTTCTTATGCCTCCTTTTATGATCTACCTTAGCCTTATACTGTGCATTCATTTTTGTAATGTGCTTCCTCATCTCCTCATGGATGTTCTTCAAGTGTTCTACAAAATCCTCAGCTTCAACACTACTTATTTCTCCTTTCTCTATCTTTCTCAACTCAGATGCATTTCTAGGACTACTTCCATATACAATCTATGGATGATGTGATGAACCAAACTTTAAATCTATCTTCAAGTCTTCACTTTCTACTAGTGTCATTCTCCATGCTACCTTATTTGGAAAACTAGATCCTAGAATCAAATCCATCTGATGACTGATCTTTCTTATTCATGGTAATCCATTAGGCACATTATCAGATACAACATCTTGAAACTTATTCAATAATTCTACAACTTCTACAAGTACATCTTCTGCTTCCTCTTTCCCAACCATTGGAATTAAGGTAAAACACATATGCCCATGCTGCATACCATCTAAGAAATTTCCTCTATCAACCCAAGTTATTCTTGCATTACCACATACCTTTTCTTCAGTCTCCTTTAATGGCTTTATCTTATGTTGCACTCCATCCTTTGTCAAGGAATAGGTATCCACACGACCATCCTGTACAACACATTTGTCAAAATTCCATGGCCTACCCAAAAACATATGACATGCATCCATAGATATGATATCACATAGTACCTCATCCTAGTACCCACCGATCTTGAACCTCACTAGGCACTGTTCACTGACCATGCCCCTTATGGTCATCTTGCACCTAGGCAACCCGATATGGATGTGGATGTTTTTGTCTCTTGAGCTTCAAATTTGTCACCATCTCTTCTAACACCAAATTATTAGTACTTCCACTATCAATAATTACATCACAACATTTACCTTCACATTTGCACCTGGTGTGAAACAAGCTCCTTCTTTGCTCAGGTTCATTCTCTCCACTCAACAAGACTCTTCTAATAATCAACATTTCTCCTTTTTCAACGTCTTTAGAATATGATGATCTCACATCTTCATCTACATGCACAACTTTGGCCTGGCCTTCATTTCTCCTATATGTTCTTCTTTGGCACTGAGGAAATTCAAATGCCCTATGACCTTCTTCTCCATAGTGAAAACATGTTCCATGGAAACCTCCTCTTCTTGATCCTTGTCCTCTTCCTCTTCCTCTCTAATCTCTATTATTCTGATTATGGAAATGATTGAAATTATCTCCTCTCTAATTCTGACTGTTACTAGCCTCATCCTGCTTTTTCAAATCTTCATTTTGATCTCCATATGATTATCCACCAGATCTTCCATCATGACCTCTTATGCTTTGTCTTCTCTCAAACTTCTTGTTCAGTTTTTCCTCTACTTTTAGGGAAAACTAGTATGCCTCTTCAATACTACTCATTCAAGCCAAATTTAGCTCCTCTTGAATGCTCGGCCTCAACCCATTAAGGTAATAGGAAACTTTATCCTTATCAGCTTCCGCATGGCCTGTTCTGATGAGGAGTTGATAGAACTCCTTTGTATACTCATGAACAGATCTTCCTACTTGCTTCAAACTTTGCATCTTCTTCAGTAGGTCAATCTCATAATCCACAAAAATGAACTGTCACTTCAATTTATCCACCATCTGATCCCATCTTGTGATTTTATCCTTTCCTCTTCTATTTCACTCCAATTGAACCTCTTGCCATGAGATCTTTGCATGACCTTTCAGTCTGGCCTTTGCAAATTTGACCCTATCAGGATCCTCAACATCTTCATACTCAAAATATTCCTCACATTCATTGATCCAGTCGATCAATTCTTCTGGGTTAAGATTTCTAGAAATTGTAGGAACCTCAATCTTAGGTCTTTTCCCAATCTTGGAAATGGCTTGAAAAAGTCTTTCTTCCTCCTGGTTCACAATTTCAACTTCTCCTTGATATTCTTCTTCAGCTTCATCCTCACTTTTATCTCTGACATGAAGATTCATTCCTCTATAAATCTCTTCTTGCAATGCTCACACTTGTCTTTGTAGCTCTCTAACCTCAGGTTTCATAGCACTAGCTCTTCCACCACATTCCCTTCATGGAGGCATTTTTGCAATGTGCACTAAAACCCTAACCATAGTCCTAGTGCAAAATGCCTCACAATCAGTGATCTATTTACATAGAAACCCTAACCCACAATCCTGGTGCAAACTGCCTCTCAGTCGATGATCTATTTACATAGAAACCCTAACCCATAGTCCTAGTGCAAACTACCTCACAATCAGTGATCTATTTACACACTCAGGAACTCCTTCTCTTATACCACTTGATGAAGGGTGCTCCCCTTAATACCATAAACACATAACAAAAATAGAGAAACAACAACAAAAATATGCAAGAACAGAAAATTGGCGTCTTATTATCTCCACAAATGTGGAATTACAAACTTTCATAATTAAAATATGAAAAGACACATGGGCATTCCCTTACAATATTTTTTAGGAGAAAGCCTTGAATCAATACCCAGATCTATGCAGAACTTCCCTAGACAACACTATGGGCCTTCTTTATATAGGCAATTTTCACCACCTGAGAAGGTTCCAAAAATTATTTTCCCATAGGGCCGACCAAACTTAGAATTGTTTTATTTTACAATTTATTACATCAAAGTCAGCTCAAAATAACTTTTGAAACTCGAACAAAATTTTTGAAGGAAAATTATTTTCTACCATTTCAGGTGGCCCAACTTTTGAAGACCATAAGTCATCGCCAGTTGACCTGATTGACTATTCTGACCCCATTCTAGAAAGCCCACAAAGCACTCTATAGGCCTAACTTACACAAGTGCCTGTCACCCAAATTCTCAACCTCATCTGGGACCTCTATAGCCTTCAAAACTAAGTTCAAAGTTTCTGTATCCAGCTACCAATACCAAAAATCTTCAATATCTACAAAGCTAGACTTGATCTATCAATGAAGCTTTACTAGCAGACTAATATGACTAAGATGAACCTCCACATGTGAAATTAGAACATTTCAAGATTGTATGACCAACTTACTAAAAATAGCAAGCTTCCATAAATAGCAGCTCTACACAAGATAGCCCTTATTGAAAAATAGAAATATTTTTGGGTGATGCAAGATTGCTCTTACACCCAGGATGCTCCTACATCAATTTATCCATTTCATATTATTTATCTCTCCCTTTGATAGAAATTCCAAAGAAACAAATAAATAAATAGCTCTTTCGGTAGCCAAGTAACTCTCCGTTGTCCATTACATTCTCTATATCTCTGTATACTGATATCTCAATCTATGTCAGTTCTTCAAACTTAATCACAACCTTGAACATGATTCAAAGTGTGAACTATGCTACATTAGAATGAATGATCTTATGATATGTTTTAGCTGATGCAACATCCAGATCACCTTAGTGACCAATAAATAGGGGACGGACCCCAAGTCTAGTCCTCAAGTATTCAAATGTGTCCTTTGGTAAGGGCTTTGTAAAGATGTCAGCAAGTTGTTCCTTAGATGTAACAAATTATAACTTCACTTGCTTCTCTTGCACTTGTTCTCTTAAGTAATGATACTTAATAGATATATGCTTTGGCTTTGAGTGCATCATAGGATTCTTCTAAATGTTAATAGCATTGGTGTTGTCACAGTATGTAATCACTAGATCAGTGATTACTTCATTCATTCCTTCCAACACTTGCTTAATGTATGCAATGTTTGAGCAGTTTGTAGTAGTAGCAACATACTCTGCTTCTATTTTTGATGAGAAATGCAAGATTGCTTTTTACTTGTCAAGGTTACAAGTCTTTCACCAAAGAAAAATGTTCCTCTGGTGGTGCTTTTCCTATCATCTACATTTCTAGCCCAATCAGTCTGGTATAAACCTTCAGTTCAAACTTTCCTTCCTTAGGATACCAAATGCCATAATCTTCTATCTTTTTTAGATATCTAAGGATTCTTGTAGTAGCTATCATGTGAGATTCTCTAGGGTTAGCAGAAAACCTAGCAACAATCCCCACAACATGTGCTATGTCTAGTCTATTGTGAACTACATACATTAGCTTACCAATCATGGTTCGGTAAAGCGTCTAGTTTACCTCAATATTTTCATCCTCCTTTGTCAATTTTCATCTAGTAGCCATTGGTGTTCCTACAGGTTTAGCATCTTCCATGCCAAATGTCTTTAAGACTTCCTTTATGTACTTAGACTATGTGATGAATATCCCATCACTCTGCTGAATCACTTGTAATCCTAGAAAGAATTTAATCTCTCTGAACATAGACATTTGAAACTCTTTTTGCATCTCATCAGCAAAGGCTTTGCATATATGATCTTGTCCTCCAAAAATAATATCATCCACAAATATTTCAGCAATAAGAATAGTGTCATCAATATTACCTTTCATATATAGATTGATGTTTTCACTTATTCTAACAAATCCAATACTTAGCAAGTAGGTATGCAGTCTTTCATACCATGCCCTCAGTGCTTGCTTCAATCCATATAAAGCTTTTTGTAATCTACATACCATGTCTCTATTGTCTGGATCAAAAAATCCTTCTGGTTGTTCTATGCAGACTTCTTCTTCAAGTATACCATTCAAAAATGCTGACTTCACATCCATTTGATAAACTCTAAATTTCTTATGTGCAGCATATGCAAGTAACATTCAAACTCCTTCTAATCTAGCAATAGGTGCAAATGTTTCACCATAATCAATACCTTCTTCTTGTGCATATCCCTTGCATACCAATCTAGCCTTATTCTTTGTAACTTCACCATTTTCATTCAGCTTATTCCTGAATATCCACTTAGTACCGATAACATTCTTGTCTTTTGGTCAGGGTACTAAGGACTAGGTTTTGTTCTTCTGTATTTTCTCTATCTCATCGTTCATTGCATTAATCCATTCCTCATTCTCTAATGAAACTTTCACAATTTTAGGTTCAAATTCACAAACTAACCATGTACCTTCTCTTGTTTTGCTTCTAGTTTGCATTCCAACTTGTCTGTCTCCAATATTCTATGTCTCAGGATGGTGTCTTCTGACAAATCTAGCTAGTATTCTATCTCTTCTTTCTTGTGCATCCTATTCAGGTTCGTTAGCTTTCTCAATAGCTCCATTTTGTTCGTCAATTTCCTCTTCGTGCTGTTGTGCATTGTTTCCATGCTATTGTGTATTGTTTCCCTACTATTGTGTATTATTTCCCTACTGATTGGTTGTCACAGCTTGCTATTTTAGTAGATACTCTAGATATTCAATGTAAGTGAATCTACCATAATCTTCCAGTTCTTTCATACTTTCCTCTATGTTCTTGTCATCAAACTCATGAACACGAACATTAGTACTTTCAATAATCTTATTTGTGACCTTATTTAGACATTTGTATGCTTTACTTATAGAGGAATATGCCATAAATATTCCCTCATCTCCTTTAGAATCAAATTTTCCATTTCTTTAATCTTTCAAAATAAAGCATTTACTTCCAAAAATTTGAAATAACTTATAGTAGGTTTGTGTCCAAACCATAGCTCATAAGGTGTTTGGTTGGAATCCTTCTTTAGTTGTACTTGGTTAAGAACATATACAATTGTACTGATAGCTTCCCTCCAATATGTTTGAGCAACATTCTTCTATATCATCAGTGTTCTAGCACAATCAACTATAGACCTATTCCTCCTTTCAGCAATGCCATTTTGCTGAGGTGTCCTCAGTGCAGATACCTATCTTTTAATTCTATGCTCATTACAAAAATTATTAAATTCATTAGAGATAAATTCACCACCTCTATTAGATCTTAAGCATTTTATTTCTTTTCTAGTTTCCTTCTCTACCTTAGCTTTATACCACTTAAACATTTTAAAAGCTTCAGATTTCTCTTTCAGGAACATAATAGTCATCGAAAAAAAGAATAAAGTATTTATCACCATAATAGCTCTGAGTTCTCATAGGACCACATAGGTCAGTATGAACTAACTCAAGTATCTTCTTTGTTGAGTAATCTTTACTTTTGAAACTAGACTTAGTCATTTTAACTCTTTTCTTTTTACTAATCTTGATCATGTTATCAAAATTCACATGACATAATCTTTTGTGCCACAACCATGTATCTTCATCCTTCATTAACAAAAAAGAAGACTAATCTATATCAAGATAAAATAGGTTACCTCTAGATTGTGTACCAGTTCTGACAAGTCTTCCTCCATCATCATAGATTTTCACCTTTTTTCTCTCAAAAGCAAGTCAGTGGCCTAAATTGTTGAGCTAATCCACACTTAACAAATTGTAATTTAGTCCATCTACCCAGTATGCATTTTCACATTTAATTCTATCATTGATCATCAATGTACCTTTACCTCTTACCATACAAGGTGCATCATTTCCCATTCTCACAGATCCTCCATTGTATTCAACAAGTTGATCAAACTTTTCTACATCACTGGTCATATGATGTGTGCAGCTACTGTCTATGATCCATGTATCATTTCTGTCAACTCTAGAGATTAGTGTTGTCTCTTCATGTTTCTCTTCTTCCTCTGAATCATCTTTCATAGAAACAAACACTACTTCTACATCATCATTAGTGTTAGATTCAGATTCAATTTCTTTG